>CM023143.1:42413206-42590706 GCA_013133815.1 Cromileptes altivelis
ATGGAGGGGAGTGGGCGGGCAGGTTGAGCGTCTGAAAGCGTCACCGTGTCTCTGTCTCTCCCACAGATCAGGACAGAGAGACAGAGAGACGCAGCTCCTCACTGCTCTCTCCATCATCCCTCCATCTTCTTCTTCTTCTTCCTCCTCTTCCTCTTCCTCCTCCTCCTTTTCCTCCTCCTCCTCCTCTCCTCTGTCCAGAACCAGAAACTCTTCTCTTTCTTCTCATCTCTCTGTCTCCTCCATCCTCAGACAGACACACATACACAGACAGACACACAGACAGCTCCAACTCTTGGCCTCCATCATCATCACCACCACCATCATCATCCTCAGAGGAAGACGGACAAGGAGCCCCCTGACCCTCGCCCCGCCGGGTCGCCATGGCAACGGTCATCTGCACTCGTTTTACTGAAGAGTATCAGCTGTACGAAGAGCTGGGCAAGTAAGTATCGTCATCATCATCCTCATCAGCATCTTCATCAGTTTTCACACTGAGCGTCAGCTGGAACTCTTATTATTATTAATATTATTAATTTATTTTAGTGCTAGTTTGATATTATTTATTCTGTTGTTTCAAGTTATGTATTCAAATTAATAATTACTTTTTAATATCTTTCAGTCAAATTCATTTTTTATATTATATTTCATAATTTTTTTAGATATATTTGTGTAAGGTTTTTATGTATTTTATGTAAACTTTATATCTATATGATTATATGTTATTATTTTTGATTTTTTAATATTTTTTTTATTTAAATTGTTTTATTTGTTCTAATTATTATTACAACATATAACAATTTAAAAATTAATATTTTCTTGCATTTATTTCACTAAATTATTGTCAGTTGTAAATGACCACCTTTATTTTTTATATATTTTGCATATATTCTTAATAACTATTACAGTAAGACCTAATAAGATGCATTCATTTATTATTATTGATTTAAATCTGTTTGGTTTCAGTGATATTAATAATTACTATTGTTATTGATTTAGTTGATCAGTTTCGGATCAATGATGGTGAACGGATGGATGGACTAATAGACAGATAGATATATGGATGGATGGAAGGATGAGTGTGTCACCTCTCTGACCCCATCCCACTCACTGCCCACCCACACACACACACACACACACACACACACACACACACACACACACACACAGATAATGCCAGGTCTCTTACATAATGTGATGGTGGGTGGCAGAATAGCAGAATACAGCTTTCAGAAGACTCACAGAAGCCTTCTGTAAAAACTCAGCTTCAGTTCCAAGGATGAAAACCACCAGCAGGAAATCATCATTTAGATTTTATGACCAATATCTATTTTTATTGATCACATGACAGCATTTTCATCTCGTCATTAAAGTTGTAGTTGTTTTGAGAAAAAGATCATGTTCTGACTTTTAGTCCAAAAACACACAATCCTACATTTCCCATAATGCACCTGCCTGATAAACAGACACCTCAAACTACTCACCTCCAGTTTGTAACAAAGTGATGACATCACTGTGATATCACCAGGCCAGTAATACCAGTAGTAGTCTTAGGACAGCACCAGTATCAGTCACAGTATTAGCAGTCAAAGGGACAGCAGCAGTAGTCATGGTCGTAACACTGAGGTTTACTGTGGTATTAGCGACAGCAATAACAGCACTATTAATATTTCCAGCAGCAGTGCCAGCAGTAGTATCAGTAATATTTGCAGCAGCAATAGAACTTGCAGTAGTATTTGCAGTACTAGCGTTGTCAGGAGTAGTAGTTGTAATATCCGCAGTAGCTGTAGCAGCGCCAATAATATAATAATAATATATAATATAATATCGTAATAATATTTGCAGCAGCAGCAGTAAAATTAGCATTAGTGTTAGCATTAGCTGTAGCAGTTTTCAGTAGAAGCAGCAGTGTTGGTAGTATCAGTAAAGTTTGCAGTAGTAAAAGCTAAATGCTAACATTAGCATGCTAACACGCTCACAGTGACAACACTAACATGTTAATGTTTAGCAGGTAAAATGTTCATCGTCTTTTGTTAGCGTGTTAGCATTAGCATCGGCTAACTATCTGTGAACCCAGAGACCAGCTGAGGGAGATGAACGTCATTGGTTCTGCAGGTTTTGGTCATTAATCAAAAACACATGAACATGTTGAGCTGATGATGACGCTACAGGAAAAGTCAAAGGATCATTAAAATTGTTACAGTTCATCATGAGGGGAGCGTAAAGGATTAACCACATCATCACAGTCCATCAGATGTAAAGATATTTGCTTACCACCCAAAAAGGTTCCATGTTTCCCGCCTGGTTGAGCGGGAAACATGGAACCTTTTTTGTGTAAGCGGGGAATATAGAACCTTTTTTGCACGGTTAAGTGGGGAACATAGAACCCGAGAAACATAGATACCCTCCTGTTTTAGCTGCACGAACGCACCGCAGGATGTCTCATTGAAATAAGACCATGTTCTGGATTTGTTACTGTGGCTCCAGCTGATTGGTTCCTCCTGTTGTGTTTCCAGGGGAGCATTTTCAGTGGTGCGGCGCTGTGTGAAGGTGCTGTCGGGTCAGGAGTACGCCGCCAAGATCATCAACACCAAGAAACTTTCTGCCAGAGGTGAGGACCTAAAGGAGGACTGCAGACATTTACACATTAACACACACACATGTATAAAGCACAGTAGCACAGATGATGTCAGAGCATCTGGAGCCTCAGGTTTTATACTGAGATGGTGGTCCAAACTTAATGTAACCTGCAGTGTCTGTGGGGGGCCGGGGGTCCTGGGCTATGTTGATAACACCAGATAGAAAGAACGGGAAGTGTCACAGGGGGACATTTCAGTTTGTGTTCAGGGTGGGAAGGTACTTAAGGTTCCTTAGGTTCCTGATGATAAACAGGTCTATAAGGGTTCTCAGGGTCCTGGTGGCATACAGGTCCTGAGGGTCCTAAAGGTCTTGATGATATACAGGTCCTGGAGGGTCCTCAGGGATCTGGTGGCATATGTGTCTTGCAGGGTCCTCAGGGTTCTAAAGATGTACAGGTCCAGGAGGCTTCTAACGGTCATGGAGGCATACAGATCCCGTAGGGTTCTCACAGTCCTGGAGTCTTGCAGGTCCAGAATGGTCTTGAAAACATCAGGTCCTGGAGGGTCCTTGGTATCCTGATGATATACAGGCCTTTAATGGTCCTCAAGGTTTTGGTGGCATACAGGTCCTGGAGGGTCTTAGCAACATACAGGTCCTGGAAACATACAGGTCTTTAAGGGACCTTAGGATGCTGATGATATACAGGTCCTGGAGGGTCCTCAGGGTCCTGGAGTCTTGCAGATCCAAAAGGGTCCTCAGGTTCTTGAACAGGGTCTGCTGTCTGTCCTTGTCCTTGGCGGTGGCAGCAGGGTACCAGGTGGTGATGGAGGAGGTGTTCCATCATGGTCTTTGGCTGGTTGAACGTCTTCAGCTGCTGCTGAGGTTTTTGATGGAGGAGCTGAGGTTCAGCTCCCAGCTGAGGTCCTGACTGATGATGGAGGAATTGGAAGGAACCACAGGGTGATGGAGGCTCCACTGTCTTCAGAGCGTTCAGGTCCAGGTGGTTCTGTCCACACCATGTCACCAGGTGGTCATTATCCGAGTTGTAGGCGGACTCATCCCCACCTGAGATGAGTCCAGTCAGGGTGGCATTGTCCCTGAACTTCAGGAGCTTGGCAGACTGATGACTTGAGGAGCAGCTGTTGGTGTTCAGAGAGAAGAGCACCATGTTTCTGATGGCACGAGAGTCAGAGACGTGTTTCTGAAGCTCCACAGGTACACTCAGTGTCCTGGTCCAGACCAGTGGGAGCAGTCTGTGCAGTCCGTAACGATCCTCCAGAACTTGGACCAGTGTAAATGTCGTCACAGCAAGTTTACAGAGCTTTGACTTTTGCCTGTACGCAGGACGCAGGTGGACCATGACGTGGTCCGAGTGTCCCGGTGCAGCAGGTGGATGGCGTGATTGGCTCCACTGACTGTAACGCAGATACAAAATATTCTCCTCTCTGGCCCAGCATTTAATGAACTGTCTGTTTGGGAGTTCATGGCTGACGTTACCTTTATTTAAGTCGCCGAGGACAATGGCAGGTCTGGGTGTGTCTGTCCCAAACACAGTATCTGGTCAGGGAGCAAACGCTGAACGTCCTCCATGTTGGTGTTTGAATATAAACTTTGATCAGGGTGAATGAAGTGAACTCAGGAGGAAGTAGAAAGGTTTACAGTTGCTGTATGATCATTGTCACAGTTACATCAATCAGATTGATCCGCCGTGTGGTGATCTGCTCTGAACATCATGGATCGACACAATCACATCTCTGTGATGCACAAAACAGATGATGAAGAAAAGTTGGTCCCGCTTGTTGCACAGTGAACTCACGTCAAAGAAATATCTCCAGTAACAGTGTTTGAAGTCAGCGGCAGCAGAGAGTGGCCTGTTTTCCTTTCCTCTGGCATTTAACTGCATGAATCAAAGACAAGAGCACCTTTGATGAGACGCTGCGATGATTCAACAGATGATGAGAGAAACCTGCTGGAGTTGTTTCCTGATGTTCATGAACTCGTCTCTGGTGAAAGAGCTTCAGGTACCTCAGCAGAAAACAAGACAGAACAACACACAGCAGCACGCTGAGGCGGCCATCTTCTCATCACATGGTGTCAGACAGAATGACGTTCACGGAAATCAATACTACGCTTCGATGGCACTGGTGTTGATCGACAGCAAATGAAGTGTTAAACACAGAATAATAGGAAGTGCACGTCTCAGAGAATATTATCATCAGGGGGAAATTCCTATGGTCACTTCTTGTGAAAACAGTCAACACGACCTCAGCTGAGCACAGCATAAATATACGTGGACGATGCGCTGACTGTGTCAGCCTGTCGCAGCAATGCGTCAGCGTCGCCGCCATTCTGGAGAGAGCGAGACTGGCCTGTAAACAAGTGACAATAAACAGAGGAGCTGCTGTTTTCTATGTAAAAAGACCTGACATTTCTCAACTGATTTCAATGAGCAGAAAATAAAGTTTTGTCTCCAGTTAATTATAATCTGATATTTAGTCTGTGATGACTGCTGGACGCTCGGCAGAGGGGTCTGTGTTTCTGTCGTGGTCTGAAATAATTCATCATCATGTGGAATTATAAAAACTAAACTTTGTCAAACATGGATTTGTCTTATTGTCCTTAGTTATCCTACTTATGGAGACGTCACTTTAGATATAATTTAATGGGGAAGTAGACAGCTTTTCGAATAGCTAGCATGCTAGCTTGCTAACACTGTCTGCTAATCAACAACTCCTCGATCATAACAGAATATAATATTAATAACTGTCACCACTGATCATCTTAGAAAGGCATGTCCTCTGTTTAAATCATCAAACACACAATGGGTCATAGACGTTTGTATCTGGCTACCAGCTGATAGCTAATGTTAGCACACTAGCTAGCATAGTTATTATGCTAACATTAGCTACCCCTTCCTTTCGCTGATATCAGACAGGAACAAATTATACAAATTAAAGACAGAGCAGGTTTTCTTTTGGTGTCTATTCTTACATGATCAATGGTGACCGTAAACAGACAGCGTTAGCTAGCTAGTTAAGTTGTGTACTTCGACATTAAATTGTATTCTCTAGTGACGTCTCTGCAAAGTACTAACTAATGAAAATAAGACAAATCCATGTTTGACAGATGTGAGTTTTTATAATTTCTTATGATGATGAATAATTAATTACTCCATTTGAATAATTCAATTCTTGTCAGTCTGGCACACCGGCAAAATCACAGACAAAATATCCACATTAGAATTAACTGGAGACTAAAGAAAGAAATATAAATGCCGTAGTGACGTTTATCCAGAAGAGCAGCTGCTCCTGTTCCCTGTTTACAGACCAGTCTGGTTCTCTCTCCAATATGGCGATGACAGTCCAGCAGTTTTATATCTATGATCCTGACCACCAGACGTGCAAAAAAAAGACACCTGTAAACACCTGTAAAGACACCTGTAGAGACACCTGTAGACACACCTGTAGACACCGGTAGAGACACCTGTAGAGTTAACTGTAGAGACACCTGTAGATACACCTGTAGAAGCACCTGTAGAGACATCTGTAGAGACACCTGTAGAAACACCTGTAGACACCTGTAAACACCTGTAAAGACACCTGTAGAGACACCTGTAGAGACACCTGTAGAGACACCTGTAGAGACACCTGTAGACACCTGTAAACACCTGTAGAGACACCTGTAGAGACACCTGTAGACACACCTGTAGACACCGGTAGAGACACCTGTAGACACCTGTAGAGACAGCTGTAGAGACACCTGTAGAAACACCTGTAGACACCTGTAAACACCTGTAAAGACACCTGTAGAGACACCTGTAAAGACAACTGTAGACACACCTGTAGAGACACCGGTAGGGACACCTGTAAAGACAACTGTAGACACACCTGTAGACACCGGTAGGGACACCTGTAGAGTTAACTGTAGAGACACCTGTAGACACACCTGTACAAACACCTGTAGAGACATCTGTAGAGACACCTGTAGAAACACCTGTAGAGACATCTGTAGACACCTGTAGAGACAGCTGTAGAGACACCTGTAGAAACACCTGTAGAGACATCTGTAGACACCTGTAGAGACAGCTGTAGAGACACCTGTAGAAACACCTGTAGAGACACCTGTAGACACCTGTAGACACCTGTAGAAACACCTGTAGAGACACCTGTAGACACCTGTAGAGACAGACACCTGTAGACACCTGTAGACACCTGTAGAGACACCTGTAGAGACACCCGTAGAAACACCTGTATACACCTGCAGAGACACCTGTAGAGACACCTGTAGACACCTGTAGAGACACCTGTAGAGACACCTGTAGACACCTGTAGAGACACCCGTAGAAACACCTGTAGACACCTGTAGAGACAGACACCTGTAGACACCTGTAGACACACCTGTAGAGACACCTGTAGAGACACCCGTAGAAACAGCTGTATACACCTGTAGAGACACCTGTAGAGACACCCGTAGAAACACCTGTAGACACCTGTAGAGACACCTGTAGAGGCACCTGTAGAGACAGCCGTAGAAACACCTGTAGACACCTGTAGAGACACCTGTGGACACCTGTAGAGACAGCTGTAGAGACACCTGTAGAGACGCCTGTAGAGACAGCTGTAGAGACGCCTGTAGATACCCATAGAGACACCTGTAGAGACACCTGTAGAGACACGTGTAGAGACGCCTGTAGAGACACCTGTAGAGACGCCTGAAGAGACACCTGTAGAGACACCTGTAGAAACACCTGTAGAGACGCCTGTAGAGACACCTGTAGAGACGCCTGTAGATACCTGTAGAGACGCCTGTAGAGACACCTGTAGACACACCTGTAGAGACGCCTGTAGATACCCATAGAGACACCTGTAGAGACACCTGTAGAGACACGTGTAGAGACGCCTGTAGAGACACCTGTAGAGACGCCTGAAGAGACGCCTGTAGAGACGCCTGTAGATACCTGTAGAGACACCTGTAGAGACACCTGGAGAGACGCCTGTAGAGACGCCTGTAGAGACACTTGTAGAGACACCTGTAGAGACACCTGTAGAGACGCCTGTAGAGACACCTGTAGAGACAGCTGTGGATACCTGTAGAGACACCTGTAGAGACAGCTGTGGATACCTGTAGAGACACCTGTAGACACCGGTAGAGACATCTTTAGACACCTGTAGAGACACCTGTAGAAACACCTGTAGACACACCTGAAGAAACACCTGTAGAGACATCTGTAGACACCTGTAGAGACAGCTGTAGAGACACCTGTAGACACCTGTAGAAACACCTGTAGAAACACCTGTAGAGACACCTGTTGACACCTGTAGAGACAGACACCTGTAGACACCTGTAGACACACCTGTAGAGACACCTGTAGAGACACCCGTAGAAACAGCTGTATACACCTGTAGAGACACCTGTAGAGACACCCGTAGAAACAGCTGTAGACACCTGTAGAGACACCTGTAGAGACACCCGTAGAAACACCTGTAGACACCTGTAGAGACACCTGTAGAGGCACCTGTAGAGACAGCCGTAGAAACACCTGTAGACACCTGTAGAGACACCTGTGGACACCTGTAGAGACAGCTGTAGAGACACCTGTAGAGACGCCTGTAGAGACAGCTGTAGAGACGCCTGTAGAGACGCCTGTAGAGACAGCTGTAGAGACACCTGTAGAGACAGCTGTAGAGACACCTGTAGAGACGCCTGTAGAGACACCTGTAGAGACACCTGTAGAGACAGCTGTAGAGACAGCTGTAGAGACGCCTGTAGAGACACCTGTAGAGACAGCTGTAGAGACACCTGTAGAGACACTTGTAGAGACACCTGTAGAGACACCTGTAGAGACGCCTGTAGAGACACCTGTAGAGACGCCTGTAGAGACGCCTGTAGAGACACCTGTAGAGACAGCTGTAGAGACACCTGTAGAGACGCCTGTAGAGACACCTGTAGAGACGCCTGTAGAGACACCTGTAGAGACACCTGTAGAGACGCCTGTAGAGACACCTGTAGAGACACCTGTAGAGACAGCTGTAGAGACGCCTGTAGAGACAGCTGTAGAGACCTGTAGAGACACTTGTAGAGACACCTGTAGAGACACCTGTAGAGACGCCTGCAGAGACGCCTGTAGAGACACCTGTAGAGACACCTGTAGAGACAGCTGTAGAGACACCTGTAGAGACACCTGTAGAGACCTGTAGAGACACCTGTAGAGACACCTGTAGAGACACCTGTAGAGACACCTGTAGAGACACCTGTAGAGACACCTGTAGAGACACCTGTAGAGACACCTGCCTGTAGAGACACTGTAGAGACACCTGTAGAGAGAGAGACACTGTAGAGACACCTGTAGAGACACTTAGTAGAGACACCTGTAGAGACAGCTGTAGAGACGCCTGTAGAGACACCTGTAGAGACACCTGTAGAGACACGTGTAGAGACGCCTGTAGAGACACCTGTAGAGACAGCTGTAGAGACCTGTAGAGACACCTGTAGAGACACCTGTAGAGACACCTGTAGAGACAGCTGTAGAGACGCCTGTAGAGACACCTGTAGAGACACCTGTAGAGACAGCTGTAGAGACACCTGTAGAGACACCTGTAGAGACAGCTGTAGAGACCTGTAGAGACACCTGTAGAGACACCTGTAGAGACAGCTGTAGAGACGCCTGTAGAGACACCTGTAGAGACACCTGTAGAGACACGTGTAGAGACGCCTGTAGAGACACCTGTAGAGACACCTGTAGAGACAGCTGTAGAGACACGTGTAGAGACGCCTGTAGAGACACCTGTAGAGACGCCTGTAGAGACGCCTGTAGAGACAGCTGTAGAGACACCTGTAGAGACGCCTGTAGAGACACCTGTAGAGACAGCTGTAGAGACACCTGTAGAGACGCCTGTAGAGACACCTGTAGAGACGCCTGTAGAGACACCTGTAGAGACAGCTGTAGAGACCTGTAGAGACACTTGTAGAGACACCTGTAGAGACACCTGTAGAGACGCCTGCAGAGACGCCTGCAGACGACGCCTGTAGAGACACCTGTAGAGACACCTGTAGAGACACCTGTAGAGACAGCTGTAGAGACACTTGTAGAGACACCTGTAGAGACACCTGTAGAGACAGCTGTAGAGACACCTGTAGAGACAGCTGTAGAGACGCCTGTAGAGACACCTGTAGAGACACCTGTAGAGACAGCTGTAGAGACGCCTGTAGAGACACATGTAGAGACACCTGTAGAGACACCTGTAGAGACACCTGTAGAGACAGCTGTAGAGACCTGTAGAGACACTTGTAGAGACGCCTGTAGAGACACCTGTAGAGACACCTGTAGAGACCTGTAGAGACGCCTGTAGAGACACCTGTAGAGACACCTGTAGAGACCTGTAGAGACACTTGTAGAGACAGCTGTAGAGACACTTGTAGAGACACCTGTAGAGACACCTGTAGAGACACCTGTAGAGACAGCTGTAGAGACGCCTGTAGAGACACCTGTAGAGACACCTGTAGAGACAGCTGTAGAGACGCCTGTAGAGACACCTGTAGAGACAGCTGTAGAGACCTGTAGAGACACTTGTAGAGACGCCTGTAGAGACAGCTGTAGAGACCTGTAGAGACACTTGTAGAGACACCTGTAGAGACACCTGTAGAGATTCCTGCAGCGACGCCTGTAGAGACACCTGTAGAGACACCTGTAGAGACACCTGTAGAGACACCTGTAGAGACGCCTGCAGCGACGCCTGTAGAGACACCTGTAGAGACACCTGTAGAGACACCTGTAGACACCTGTAGAGACGCCTGCAGCGACGCCTGTAGAGACACCTGTAGAGACACCTGTAGAGACACCTGTAGAGACGCCTGCAGCGACGCCTGTAGAGACACCTGTAGAGACACCTGTAGAGACGCCTGTAGAGACAGCTGTAGAGACACCTGTAGAGACGCCTGTAGAGACACCTGTAGAGACACCTGCAGAGACGCCTGTAGAGACAGCTGTAGAGACACCTGTAGAGACGCCTGTAGACACCTGTAGAGACGCCTGCAGCGACGCCTGTAGAGACACCTGTAGAGACACCTGTAGAGACGCCTGCAGCGACGCCTGTAGAGACACCTGTAGAGACACCTGTAGAGACGCCTGTAGAGACAGCTGTAGAGACACCTGTAGAGACGCCTGGAGAGACACCTGTAGAGACACCTGTAGAGACGCCTGTAGAGACAGCTGTAGAGACACCTGTAGAGACGCCTGCAGCGACGCCTGTAGAGACACCTGTAGAGACACCTGTAGAGACGCCTGTAGAGACAGCTGTAGAGACACCTGTAGAGACACCTGTAGAGACACCTGTAGAGACACCTGTAGAGACGCCTGCAGCGACGCCTGTAGAGACACCTGTAGAGACACCTGTAGAGACGCCTGTAGAGACAGCTGTAGAGACACCTGTAGAGACGCCTGTAGAGACACCTGTAGAGACACCTGTAGAGACGCCTGTAGAGACAGCTGTAGAGACACCTGTAGAGACACCTGTAGAGACGCCTGTAGAGACACCTGTAGAGACAGCTGTAGAGACCTGTAGAGACACCTGTAGAGACACCTGTAGAGACGCCTGTAGAGACACCTGTAGAGACACCTGTAGAGACCTGTAGAGACGCCTGTAGAGACACCTGTAGAGACACCTGTAGAGACCTGTAGAGACACTTGTAGAGACACCTGTAGAGACAGCTGTAGAGACGCCTGTAGAGACACCTGTAGAGACACCTGTAGAGACAGCTGTAGAGACGCCTGTAGAGACACCTGTAGAGACACCTGTAGAGACAGCTGTAGAGACGCCTGTAGAGACGCCTGTAGAGACAGCTGTAGAGACCTGTAGAGACACTTGTAGAGACGCCTGTAGAGACACCTGTAGAGACAGCTGTAGAGACCTGTAGAGACACTTGTAGAGACACCTGTAGAGACACCTGTAGAGATGCCTGCAGCGACGCCTGTAGAGACAGCTGTAGAGACACCTGTAGAGACACCTGTAGAGACACCTGTAGAGACACCTGTAGAGACACCTGTAGAGACACCTGTAGAGACGCCTGTAGAGACGCCTGTAGAGACAGCTGTAGAGACACCTGTAGAGACACCTGTAGAGACACCTGTAGAGACACCTGTAGAGACGCCTGTAGACGACGCCTGTAGAGACACCTGTAGAGACACCTGTAGAGACGCCTGTAGAGACAGCTGTAGAGACACCTGTAGAGACGCCTGCAGCGACGCCTGTAGAGACACCTGTAGAGACACCTGTAGAGACGCCTGTAGAGACAGCTGTAGAGACACCTGTAGAGACAGCTGTAGAGACACCTGTAGAGACACCTGTAGAGACGCCTGTAGAGACACCTGTAGAGACACCTGTAGAGACGCCTGTAGAGACACCTGTAGAGACAGCTGTAGAGACCTGTAGAGACACTTGTAGAGACGCCTGTAGAGACACCTGTAGAGACACCTGTAGAGACACCTGTAGAGGTGCCTGTAGAGACACCTGTAGAGACACCTGTAGAGACACCTGTAGAGACAGCTGTAGAGACACCTGTAGAGACACCTGTAGAGACACCTGTAGAGACACCTGTAGAGACACCTGTAGAGACGCCTGTAGAGACACCTGTAGAGACACCTGTAGAGACACCTGTAGAGACACCTGTAGAGACACCTGTAGAGACACCTGTAGAGACACCTGTAGAGACACCTGTAGAGACACCTGTAGAGACACCTGTAGAGACACCTGTAGAGACACCTGTAGAGACACCTGTAGAGACGCCTGTAGAGACGCCTGTAGAGACACCTGTAGAGACACCTGTAGAGACGCCTGTAGAGACAGCTGTAGAGACACCTGTAGAGACACCTGTAGAGACGCCTGTAGAGACACCTGTAGAGACGCCTGCAGCGACGCCTGTAGAGACAGCTGTAGAGACACCTGTAGAGACACCTGTAGAGACGCCTGTAGAGACGCCTGTAGAGACGCCTGTAGAGACACCTGTAGAGACACCTGTAGAGACACCTGTAGAGACGCCTGTAGAGACGCCTGTAGAGACAGCTGTAGAGACCTGTAGAGACACCTGTAGAGACACCTGTAGAGACAGCTGTAGAGACACCTGTAGAGACACCTGTAGAGACACCTGTAGAGACACCTGTAGAGACGCCTGTAGAGACACCTGTAGAGACACCTGTAGAGACACCTGTAGAGACGCCTGTAGAGACGCCTGTAGAGACAGCTGTAGAGACACCTGTAGAGACACCTGTAGAGACACCTGTAGAGACGCCTGTAGAGACACCTGTAGAGACACCTGTAGAGACACCTGTAGAGACACCTGTAGAGACGCCTGTAGAGACGCCTGTAGAGACGCCTGTAGAGACAGCTGTAGAGACACCTGTAGAGACACCTGTAGAGACACCTGTAGAGACACCTGTAGAGACACATGTAGAGACACCTGTAGAGACACCTGTAGAGACGCCTGTAGAGACGCCTGTAGAGACAGCTGTAGAGACCTGTAGAGACACTTGTAGAGACGCCTGTAGAGACCTGTAGAGACGCCTGTAGAGACACTTGCCTGTAGAGACACCTGTAGAGACACCTGTAGAGACCTGTAGAGACGCCTGTAGAGACACCTGTAGAGACACCTGTAGAGACACTTGTAGAGACAGCTGTAGAGACACTTGTAGAGACACCTGTAGAGACACCTGTAGAGACACCTGTAGAGACAGCTGTAGAGACGCCTGTAGAGACACCTGTAGAGACACCTGTAGAGACACCTGTAGAGACACCTGTAGAGACCTGTAGAGACGCCTGTAGAGACACCTGTAGAGACACCTGTAGAGACCTGTAGAGACACTTGTAGAGACAGCTGTAGAGACACTTGTAGAGACACCTGTAGAGACACCTGTAGAGACACCTGTAGAGACAGCTGTAGAGACGCCTGTAGAGACACCTGTAAAGACAGCTGTAGAGACCTGTAGAGACACTTGTAGAGACGCCTGTAGAGACACCTGTAGAGATGCCTGCAGCGACGCCTGTAGAGACACCTGTAGAGACACCTGTAGAGACACCTGTAGAGACACTTGTAGAGACGCCTGCAGCGACGCCTGTAGAGACACCTGTAGAGACACCTGTAGAGACACCTGTAGAGATGCCTGCAGCGACGCCTGTAGAGACACCTGTAGAGACACCTGTAGAGACACCTGTAGAGACACTTGTAGAGACGCCTGTAGAGACGCCTGTAGAGACACCTGTAGAGACACCTGTAGAGACACCTGTAGAGACGCCTGTAGAGACGCCTGTAGAGACACCTGTAGAGACGCCTGTAGAGAGAGACACCTGTAGAGACTGTAGAGACGCCTGTAGAGACGCCTGTAGAGACACCTGTAGAGACACCTGTAGAGACACCTGTAGAGACACCTGTAGAGACGCCTGTAGAGACGCCTGTAGAGACACCTGTAGAGACACCTGTAGAGACGCCTGTAGAGACACCTGTAGAGACACCTGTAGAGACGCCTGTAGAGACACCTGTAGAGACACCTGTAGAGACGCCTGTAGAGACAGCTGTAGAGACACCTGTAGAGACGCCTGTAGAGACACCTGTAGAGACGCCTGTAGAGACACCTGTAGACACCTGTAGAGACGCCTGCAGCGACGCCTGTAGAGACACCTGTAGAGACACCTGTAGAGACACCTGTAGAGACGCCTGCAGAGACGCCTGTAGAGACACCTGTAGAGACACCTGTAGAGACGCCTGTAGAGACAGCTGTAGAGACACCTGTAGAGACGCCTGTAGAGACACCTGTAGAGACACCTGTAGAGACGCCTGTAGAGACAGCTGTAGAGACGCCTGTAGAGACGCCTGCAGCGACGACTGTAGAGACACCTGTAGAGACACCTGTAGAGACGCCTGTAGAGACAGCTGTAGAGACACCTGTAGAGACGCCTGTAGAGACGCCTGTAGAGACACCTGTAGAGTCGCCTGTAGAGACACCTGTAGAGACACCTGTAGAGACACCTGTAGAGACGCCTGTAGAGACACCTGTAGAGACAGCTGTAGAGACCTGTAGAGACACTTGTAGAGACGCCTGTAGAGACACCTGTAGAGACACCTGTAGAGACCTGTAGAGACGCCTGTAGAGACACCTGTAGAGACACCTGTAGAGACACCTGTAGAGACACTTGTAGAGACACCTGCAGAGACAGCTGTAGAGACGCCTGTAGAGACGCCTGTAGAGACACCTGTAGAGACAGCTGTAGAGACGCCTGTAGAGACACCTGTAGAGACACCTGTAGAGACAGCTGTAGAGACGCCTGTAGAGACGCCTGTAGAGACAGCTGTAGAGACCTGTAGAGACACTTGTAGAGACGCCTGTAGAGACACCTGTAGAGACAGCTGTAGAGACCTGTAGAGACACCTGTAGAGACACCTGTAGAGACACCTGTAGAGATGCCTGCAGCGACGCCTGTAGAGACACCTGTAGAGAGTAGAGACACCTGTAGAGACACCTGTAGAGACACTTGTAGAGACACCTGTAGAGACACCTGTAGAGACACCTGTAGAGACACCTGTAGAGACACCTGTAGAGACACCTGTAGAGACACCTGTAGAGACACCTGTAGAGACGCCTGTAGAGACACCTGTAGAGACACCTGTAGAGACACCTGTAGAGACAGAGACCGCCTGTAGAGACGCCTGTAGAGACGCCTGTAGAGACACCTGTAGAGACACCTGTAGAGACACCTGTAGAGACGCCTGTAGAGACACCTGTAGAGACAGCTGTAGAGACACCTGTAGAGACACCTGTAGAGACGCCTGTAGAGACAGCTGTAGAGACGCCTGTAGAGACGCCTGTAGAGACAGCTGTAGAGACCTGTAGAGACGCCTGTAGAGACACCTGTAGAGACAGCTGTAGAGACAGCTGTAGAGACCTGTAGAGACACTTGTAGAGACGCCTGCAGCGACGCCTGTAGAGACACCTGTAGAGACACCTGTAGAGACACCTGTAGAGACGCCTGCAGCGACGCCTGTAGAGACAGCTGTAGAGACACCTGTAGAGACACCTGTAGAGACACCTGTAGAGACGCCTGTAGAGACGCCTGTAGAGACACCTGTAGAGACACCTGTAGAGACACCTGTAGAGACGCCTGTAGAGACAGACCCTGTAGAGACACCTGTAGAGACACCTGTAGAGACGCCTGTAGAGACACCTGTAGAGACACCTGTAGAGACACCTGTAGAGACGCCTGTAGAGACGCCTGTAGAGACGAGACACCTGTAGAGACACCTGTAGAGACACCTGTAGAGACGCCTGTAGAGACACCTGTAGAGACACCTGTAGAGACACCTGTAGAGACGCCTGTAGAGACACCTGTAGAGACACCTGTAGAGACACCTGTAGAGACGCCTGTAGAGACACCTGTAGAGACACCTGTAGAGACACCTGTAGAGACGCCTGTGGAGACACCTGTAGAGACACCTGTAGAGACACCTGTAGAGACGCCTGTAGAGACGCCTGTAGAGACACCTGTAGAGACACCTGTAGAGACACCTGTAGAGACGCCTGTAGAGACACCTGTAGAGACAGCTGTAGAGACACCTGTAGAGACACCTGTAGAGACGCCTGTAGAGACAGCTGTAGAGACGCCTGTAGAGACGCCTGTAGAGACAGCTGTAGAGACCTGTAGAGACGCCTGTAGAGACACCTGTAGAGACAGCTGTAGAGACAGCTGTAGAGACCTGTAGAGACACTTGTAGAGACGCCTGCAGCGACGCCTGTAGAGACACCTGTAGAGACACCTGTAGAGACACCTGTAGAGACGCCTGCAGCGACGCCTGTAGAGACAGCTGTAGAGACACCTGTAGAGACACCTGTAGAGACACCTGTAGAGACGCCTGTAGAGACGCCTGTGGAGACACCTGTAGAGACACCTGTAGAGACACCTGTAGAGACGCCTGTAGAGACACCTGTAGAGACACCTGTAGAGACACCTGTAGAGACGCCTGTAGAGACACCTGTAGAGACACCTGTAGAGACGCCTGTAGAGACGCCTGTAGGAGACACCTGTAGAGACACCTGTAGAGACACCTGTAGAGACGCCTGTAGAGACACCTGTAGAGACACCTGTAGAGACACCTGTAGAGACGCCTGTGGAGACACCTGTAGAGACACCTGTAGAGACACCTGTAGAGACGCCTGTAGAGACACCTGTAGAGACACCTGTAGAGACACCTGTAGAGACGCCTGTAGAGACACCTGTGGATGGTGCAGCATGCAGCTTTGTTTTGACTCCAGCTTATAACGAGGGGTTAAATCAAACAGCAGATGTGTTGATGTGCAGTGTTTGTTCAGTTTGTCTCTGTCTCTTTGTGTCTCCATTTCTGTACAAAAAAATAAATTCAGATCGCTATTCTGGTTTGAGATTTCTCTCGGTTGCTTAGCAACACCTTGTAAAGTTGACAGAGAAGTGTGTGTGACATCACTGCAGAAAACCAACTCATGTTAGTTGATAATAATAATGATAAAAATAATCAAAAAAATACAAAGCTGTGTTCACTCGTTAACGCTCTGCACTAATTATTACAGGCTTTGTGATTTACTGATTATTTTTATGATTAGTTTATCTTGTCTGATCGATTCTCAAATACTTTGTAACTATTATTGTTACATACCATTATTTGAAATAAAGAAATGATAATAATAATAATAATATGATGATGATGATGATGAAGATCTTGAGTTGTGATAATATCTGTGTAATAAATAGAAGGATGAAGAGGGACCATGTTTCACTCCTTCACACCCTCATTAAGTTCATGTGTTGGTGCCAAACCTCCTCCTCATGTTCACATCTAACCAGAGTCTAATTACACGATTCATGATAATGATGATGTTTCCTGCTGCAGAGGTACAATCACAGAGCAGCGGGTTAACAAGGGGACGGCGGCTGAATCACAGCGATTGTCTTTGATGCACTCACACAGTCAAACAGCATCAAATGTTCTTTAAACAACAACAGCCTCCACCTCCGTCTGTGTTTGTTCTCCATCACTGACTCGGAGTGTGTGTGTGTGTGTGTGTGTGTGTGTGTGTGTGTGTGAAGTTTGTGCAGCTCTTTGATTCATTTCAGTCACATTTCTTTGACTCCTCAGATTTCCTTTATGGCTTTCATCTTTTATTAATTATAAATATATATGTGTGTATTTATCACAGTGTGTGTGTGTGTGTGTGTGTGTGTGTGTGTGTGGTGTATACACTGTAGTTGTGTGTGTGTATGTGTGTGTGTTGTTGCGAAGCAGTGAAGTGAAGGCATGTGTGTCAGAGCTTCAGAGCTGCTGCTCAGTTGGAAACCTTCCTCAGCAGATTGTCTCTTGGCTGTCGGACACTCGTCACCTTGCAGACTCTCTGTTGTTTCATCAGCTGCAGCTCAAACTGAGCTCAGATCAGATCTGCTGCTCCGCTCGACTCCACCACAGAGCTGTAACTGAGCCGGGATCAGACCCACCACTGTCAGGACGACCGCAATGTGAACTCCCAGTATGACGGTCCTGTTCCACTTGTTCAGACCCTGAGCACCAGTACATCAGACTGGACACCAGTATATCAGACTGGACACCAGTATATCAGACTGGACACCAGTATATCAGACTGGACACCACTACATCAGACTGGACACCAGTACATCAGACTGGACACCAGTGGACACCAGTATCAGACTGGACACCAGTATATCAGACTGGAAACCACTACATCAGACTGGACACCAGTATATCAGACTGGACACCAGTACATCAGACTGGACACCAGTATATCAGACTGGACACCACTACATCAGACTGGACACCAGTACATCAGACTGGACACCAGTATATCAGACTGGACACCAGTATATCAGACTGGACACCAGTATATCAGACTGGACACCAGTACATCAGACTGGACACCAGTATATCAGACTGGACACCAGTACATCAGACTGGACACCAGTATATCAGACTGGACACCAGTACATCAGACTGGACACCAGTATATCAGACTGGACACCAGTATATCAGACTGGACACCAGTATATCAGACTGGACACCAGTATATCAGACTGGACACCAGTATATCAGACTGGACACCACTACATCAGACTGGACACCAGTATATCAGACTGGACACCAGTATATCAGACTGGACACCAGTATATCAGACTGGACACCAGTATATCAGACTGGACACCAGTATATCAGACTGGACACCACTACATCAGACTGGACACCAGTATATCAGACTGGACACCAGTATATCAGACTGGACACCACTACATCAGACTGGACACCAGTATATCAGACTGGACACCAGTATATCAGACTGGACACCAGTATATCAGACTGGACACCAGTATATCAGACTGGACACCAGTACATCAGACTGGACACCAGTACATCAGACTGGACACCAGTATATCAGACTGGACACCAGTACATCAGACTGGACACCAGTATATCAGACTGGACACCAGTATATCAGACTGGACACCAGTATATCAGACTGGACACCACTACATCAGACTGGACACCAGTATATCAGACTGGACACCAGTATATCAGACTGGACACCAGTATATCAGACTGGACACCAGTATATCAGACTGGACACCAGTACATCAGACTGGACACCAGTACATCAGACTGGACACCAGTATATCAGACTGGACACCAGTATATCAGACTGGACACCACTACATCAGACTGGACACCAGTATATCAGACTGGACACCACTACATCAGACTGGACACCAGTATATCAGACTGGACACCAGTATATCAGACTGGACACCAGTATATCAGACTGGACACCACTACATCAGACTGGACACCAGTATATCAGACTGGACACCAGTACATCAGACTGGACACCAGTATATCAGACTGGACACCAGTACATCAGACTGGACACCAGTATATCAGACTGGACACCAGTATATCAGACTGGACACCAGTACATCAGACTGGACACCAGTACATCAGACTGGACACCAGTACATCAGACTGGACACCAGTATATCAGACTGGACACCACTACATCAGACTGGACACCAGTATATCAGACTGGACACCAGTACATCAGACTGGACACCAGTATATCAGACTGGACACCAGTACATCAGACTGGACACCACTACATCAGACTGGACACCAGTATATCAGACTGGACACCAGTACATCAGACTGGACACCAGTACATCAGACTGGACACCAGTACATCAGACTGGACACCAGTATATCAGACTGGACACCAGTACATCAGACTGGACACCAGTATATCAGACTGGACACCAGTATATCAGACTGGACACCAGTACATCAGACTGGACACCAGTATATCAGACTGGACACCAGTACATCAGACTGGACACCAGTATATCAGACTGGACACCAGTACATCAGACTGGACACCAGTATATCAGACTGGACACCAGTACATCAGACTGGACACCAGTATATCAGACTGGACACCAGTACATCAGACTGGACACCAGTACATCAGACTGGACACCAGTACATCAGACTGGACACCAGTATATCAGACTGGACACCACTACATCAGACTGGACACCACTACATCAGACTGGACACCAGTATATCAGACTGGACACCAGTACATCAGACTGGACACCAGTATATCAGACTGGACACCAGTACATCAGACTGGACACCAGTACATCAGACTGGACACCAGTATATCAGACTGGACACCAGTACATCAGACTGGACACCAGTACATCAGACTGGACACCAGTACATCAGACTGGACACCAGTACATCAGACTGGACACCAGTATATCAGACTGGACACCAGTACATCAGACTGGACACCAGTACATCAGACTGGACACCAGTATATCAGACTGGACACCAGTACATCAGACTGGACACCAGTACATCAGACTGGACACCAGTACATCAGACTGGACACCAGTATATCAGACTGGACACCAGTACATCAGACTGGACACCACTACATCAGACTGGACACCAGTACATCAGACTGGACACCAGTATATCAGACTGGACACCAGTACATCAGACTGGACACCAGTACATCAGACTGGACACCAGTACATCAGACTGGACACCAGTATATCAGACTGGACACCAGTATATCAGACTGGACACCAGTACCTCAGACTGGACACCAGTATATCAGACTGGACACCAGTACATCAGACTGGACACCAGTATATCAGACTGGACACCAGTACATCAGACTGGACACCAGTATATCAGACTGGACACCAGTATATCAGACTGGACACCACTACATCAGACTGGACACCACTACATCAGACTGGACACCAGTATATCAGACTGGACACCACTACATCAGACTGGACACCAGTACATCAGACTGGACACCAGTATATCAGACTGGACACCAGTACATCAGACTGGACACCACTACATCAGACTGGACACCAGTACATCAGACTGGACACCAGTATATCAGACTGGACACCAGTACATCAGACTGGACACCAGTATATCAGACTGGACACCACTACATCAGACTGGACACCAGTATATCAGACTGGACACCACTACATCAGACTGGACACCAGTACATCAGACTGGACACCACTACATCAGACTGGACACCAGTATATCAGACTGGACACCAGTATATCAGACTGGACACCAGTACATCAGACTGGACACCAGTATATCAGACTGGACACCACTACATCAGACTGGACACCAGTACATCAGACTGGACACCACTACATCAGACTGGACACCAGTATATCAGACTGGACACCACTACATCAGACTGGACACCAGTACATCAGACTGGACACCACTACATCAGACTGGACACCAGTACATCAGACTGGACACCAGTATATCAGACTGGACACCAGTATATCAGACTGGACACCAGTATATCAGACTGGACACCACTACATCAGACTGGACACCAGTATATCAGACTGGACACCACTACATCAGACTGGACACCACTACATCAGACTGGACACCAGTATATCAGACTGGACACCAGTATATCAGACTGGACACCAGTATATCAGACTGGACACCACTACATCAGACTGGACACCAGTATATCAGACTGGACACCAGTACATCAGACTGGACACCACTACATCAGACTGGACACCAGTATATCAGACTGGACACCACTACATCAGACTGGACACCAGTATATCAGACTGGACACCAGTATATCAGACTGGACACCACTACATCAGACTGGACACCAGTATATCAGACTGGACACCAGTACATCAGACTGGACACCACTACATCAGACTGGACACCAGTATATCAGACTGGACACCACTACATCAGACTGGACACCAGTATATCAGACTGGACACCAGTATATCAGACTGGACACCACTACATCAGACTGGACACCAGTATATCAGACTGGACACCAGTATATCAGACTGGACACCACTACATCAGACTGGACACCAGTATATCAGACTGGACACCACTACATCAGACTGGACACCACTACATCAGACTGGACACCAGTATATCAGACTGGACACCAGTATATCAGACTGGACACCACTACATCAGACTGGACACCAGTATATCAGACTGGACACCACTACATCAGACTGGACACCACTACATCAGACTGGACACCAGTATATCAGACTGGACACCAGTATATCAGACTGGACACCAGTATATCAGACTGGACACCACTACATCAGACTGGACACCAGTATATCAGACTGGACACCAGTACATCAGACTGGACACCAGTATATCAGACTGGACACCACTACATCAGACTGGACACCAGTACATCAGACTGGACACCACTACATCAGACTGGACACCAGTACATCAGACTGGACACCAGTATATCAGACTGGACACCAGTATATCAGACTGGACACCAGTATATCAGACTGGACACCACTACATCAGACTGGACACCAGTATATCAGACTGGACACCACTACATCAGACTGGACACCACTACATCAGACTGGACACCAGTATATCAGACTGGACACCAGTATATCAGACTGGACACCACTACATCAGACTGGACACCAGTATATCAGACTGGACACCAGTACATCAGACTGGACACCACTACATCAGACTGGACACCAGTATATCAGACTGGACACCACTACATCAGACTGGACACCAGTATATCAGACTGGACACCAGTATATCAGACTGGACACCACTACATCAGACTGGACACCAGTATATCAGACTGGACACCAGTACATCAGACTGGACACCACTACATCAGACTGGACACCAGTATATCAGACTGGACACCACTACATCAGACTGGACACCAGTATATCAGACTGGACACCAGTATATCAGACTGGACACCACTACATCAGACTGGACACCAGTATATCAGACTGGACACCACTACATCAGACTGGACACCACTACATCAGACTGGACACCAGTATATCAGACTGGACACCAGTATATCAGACTGGACACCACTACATCAGACTGGACACCAGTATATCAGACTGGACACCACTACATCAGACTGGACACCACTACATCAGACTGGACACCAGTATATCAGACTGGACACCAGTATATCAGACTGGACACCAGTATATCAGACTGGACACCACTACATCAGACTGGACACCAGTATATCAGACTGGACACCAGTACATCAGACTGGACACCAGTATATCAGACTGGACACCAGTATATCAGACTGGACACCAGTATATCAGACTGGACACCACTACATCAGACTGGACACCAGTATATCAGACTGGACACCAGTACATCAGACTGGACACCAGTATATCAGACTGGACACCACTACATCAGACTGGACACCACTACATCAGACTGGACACCAGTATATCAGACTGGACACCACTACATCAGACTGGACACCAGTATATCAGACTGGACACCACTACATCAGACTGGACACCACTACATCAGACTGGACACCAGTATATCAGACTGGACACCACTACATCAGACTGGACACCAGTATATCAGACTGGACACCAGTATATCAGACTGGACACCAGTATATCAGACTGGACACCACTACATCAGACTGGACACCAGTATATCAGACTGGACACCAGTATATCAGACTGGACACCAGTACCTCAGACTGGACACCAGTATATCAGACTGGACACCAGTACATCAGACTGGACACCAGTATATCAGACTGGACACCAGTACATCAGACTGGACACCAGTATATCAGACTGGACACCAGTATATCAGACTGGACACCACTACATCAGACTGGACACCACTACATCAGACTGGACACCAGTATATCAGACTGGACACCACTACATCAGACTGGACACCAGTATATCAGACTGGACACCACTACATCAGACTGGACACCAGTACATCAGACTGGACACCAGTATATCAGACTGGACACCACTACATCAGACTGGACACCACTACATCAGACTGGACACCAGTATATCAGACTGGACACCACTACATCAGACTGGACACCAGTACATCAGACTGGACACCAGTATATCAGACTGGACACCAGTACATCAGACTGGACACCAGTATATCAGACTGGACACCAGTACATCAGACTGGACACCAGTATATCAGACTGGACACCAGTACATCAGACTGGACACCAGTACATCAGACTGGACACCAGTACATCAGACTGGACACCAGTATATCAGACTGGACACCAGTATATCAGACTGGACACCACTACATCAGACTGGACACCACTACATCAGACTGGACACCAGTATATCAGACTGGACACCACTACATCAGACTGGACACCAGTATATCAGACTGGACACCACTACATCAGACTGGACACCAGTATATCAGACTGGACACCACTACATCAGACTGGACACCAGTATATCAGACTGGACACCACTACATCAGACTGGACACCAGTATCTCAGACTGGACACCAGTATATCAGACTGGACACCAGTACATCAGACTGGACACCAGTACATCAGACTGGACACCAGTATATCAGACTGGACACCAGTACATCAGACTGGACACCAGTATATCAGACTGGACACCAGTATATCAGACTGGACACCACTACATCAGACTGGACACCAGTATATCAGACTGGACACCACTACATCAGACTGGACACCAGTACATCAGACTGGACACCAGTATATCAGACTGGACACCAGTACATCAGACTGGACACCAGTATATCAGACTGGACACCAGTACCTCAGACTGGACACCAGTATATCAGACTGGACACCAGTACATCAGACTGGACACCAGTATATCAGACTGGACACCAGTACATCAGACTGGACACCA
Source organism: Cromileptes altivelis (assembly GCA_013133815.1). Classification (NCBI taxonomy): domain Eukaryota; kingdom Metazoa; phylum Chordata; class Actinopteri; order Perciformes; family Serranidae; genus Cromileptes; species Cromileptes altivelis. The sequence goes on from CM023143.1 coordinate 42,438,128, forward strand.
GTATATCAGACTGGACACCAGTATATCAGACTGGACACCACTACATCAGACTGGACACCACTACATCAGACTGGACACCAGTATATCAGACTGGACACCACTACATCAGACTGGACACCAGTACATCAGACTGGACACCAGTATATCAGACTGGACACCAGTACATCAGACTGGACACCACTACATCAGACTGGACACCAGTACATCAGACTGGACACCAGTATATCAGACTGGACACCAGTACATCAGACTGGACACCAGTATATCAGACTGGACACCACTACATCAGACTGGACACCAGTATATCAGACTGGACACCACTACATCAGACTGGACACCAGTACATCAGACTGGACACCACTACATCAGACTGGACACCAGTATATCAGACTGGACACCAGTATATCAGACTGGACACCAGTACATCAGACTGGACACCAGTATATCAGACTGGACACCACTACATCAGACTGGACACCAGTACATCAGACTGGACACCACTACATCAGACTGGACACCAGTATATCAGACTGGACACCACTACATCAGACTGGACACCAGTACATCAGACTGGACACCAGTACATCAGACTGGACACCAGTACATCAGACTGGACACCACTACATCAGACTGGACACCAGTACATCAGACTGGACACCAGTATATCAGACTGGACACCAGTATATCAGACTGGACACCACTACATCAGACTGGACACCAGTATATCAGACTGGACACCAGTACATCAGACTGGACACCACTACATCAGACTGGACACCAGTATATCAGACTGGACACCAGTATATCAGACTGGACACCACTACATCAGACTGGACACCAGTATATCAGACTGGACACCAGTATATCAGACTGGACACCACTACATCAGACTGGACACCACTACATCAGACTGGACACCAGTATATCAGACTGGACACCAGTATATCAGACTGGACACCAGTATATCAGACTGGACACCACTACATCAGACTGGACACCACTACATCAGACTGGACACCAGTATATCAGACTGGACACCAGTATATCAGACTGGACACCACTACATCAGACTGGACACCACTACATCAGACTGGACACCACTACATCAGACTGGACACCAGTATATCAGACTGGACACCAGTATATCAGACTGGACACCACTACATCAGACTGGACACCAGTATATCAGACTGGACACCACTACATCAGACTGGACACCACTACATCAGACTGGACACCAGTATATCAGACTGGACACCAGTATATCAGACTGGACACCACTACATCAGACTGGACACCAGTATATCAGACTGGACACCAGTATATCAGACTGGACACCAGTATATCAGACTGGACACCAGTATATCAGACTGGACACCACTACATCAGACTGGACACCAGTATATCAGACTGGACACCAGTACATCAGACTGGACACCAGTATATCAGACTGGACACCAGTATATCAGACTGGACACCAGTATATCAGACTGGACACCAGTACATCAGACTGGACACCAGTATATCAGACTGGACACCAGTATATCAGACTGGACACCACTACATCAGACTGGACACCAGTATATCAGACTGGACACCACTACATCAGACTGGACACCAGTATATCAGACTGGACACCACTACATCAGACTGGACACCACTACATCAGACTGGACACCAGTACATCAGACTGGACACCAGTATATCAGACTGGACACCAGTACATCAGACTGGACACCAGTATATCAGACTGGACACCAGTATATCAGACTGGACACCAGTACATCAGACTGGACACCACTACATCAGACTGGACACCAGTACATCAGACTGGACACCAGTATATCAGACTGGACACCACTACATCAGACTGGACACCAGTACATCAGACTGGACACCAGTATATCAGACTGGACACCAGTACATCAGACTGGACACCAGTATATCAGACTGGACACCAGTACCTCAGACTGGACACCAGTATATCAGACTGGACACCAGTACATCAGACTGGACACCAGTATATCAGACTGGACACCAGTATATCAGACTGGACACCAGTACATCAGACTGGACACCAGTATATCAGACTGGACACCAGTATATCAGACTGGACACCAGTACATCAGACTGGACACCAGTATATCAGACTGGACACCAGTATATCAGACTGAACACCACTACATCAGACTGGACACCACTACATCAGACTGGACACCACTACATCAGACTGGACACCAGTATATCAGACTGGACACCACTACATCAGACTGGACACCACTACATCAGACTGGACACCAGTATATCAGACTGGACACCAGTATATCAGACTGGACACCACTACATCAGACTGGACACCACTACATCAGACTGGACACCACTACATCAGACTGGACACCAGTATATCAGACTGGACACCACTACATCAGACTGGACACCACTACATCAGACTGGACACCAGTATATCAGACTGGACACCAGTATATCAGACTGGACACCACTACATCAGACTGGACACCACTACATCAGACTGGACACCACTACATCAGACTGGACACCAGTATATCAGACTGGACACCACTACATCAGACTGGACACCACTACATCAGACTGGACACCAGTATATCAGACTGGACACCAGTATATCAGACTGGACACCACTACATCAGACTGGACACCAGTACATCAGACTGGACACCAGTACATCAGACTGGACACCAGTATATCAGACTGGACACCACTACATCAGACTGGACACCAGTATATCAGACTGGACACCAGTACATCAGACTGGACACCAGTATATCAGACTGGACACCAGTATATCAGACTGGACACCACTACATCAGACTGGACACCAGTATATCAGACTGGACATCAGTACATCAGACTGGACACCACTACATCAGACTGGACACCAGTATATCAGACTGGACATCAGTACATCAGACTGGACACCAGTATATCAGACTGGACACCAGTACATCAGACTGGACACCAGTATATCAGACTGGACACCAGTACATCAGACTGGACACCACTACATCAGACTGGACACCAGTATATCAGACTGGACACCAGTACATCAGACTGGACACCAGTATATCAGACTGGACACCAGTACATCAGACTGGACACCAGTATATCAGACTGGACACCAGTATATCAGACTGGACACCAGTACATCAGACTGGACACCAGTACATCAGACTGGACACCAGTATATCAGACTGGACACCAGTATATCAGACTGGACACCAGTACATCAGACTGGACACCACTACATCAGACTGGACACCAGTATATCAGACTGGACACCAGTACATCAGACTGGACACCAGTATATCAGACTGGACACCAGTACATCAGACTGGACACCAGTATATCAGACTGGACACCAGTACCTCAGACTGGACACCAGTACATCAGACTGGACACCAGTACATCAGACTGGACACCAGTACATCAGACTGGACACCAGTATATCAGACTGGACACCAGTACATCAGACTGGACACCAGTATATCAGACTGGACACCAGTATATCAGACTGGACACCACTACATCAGACTGGACACCAGTACATCAGACTGGACACCAGTACATCAGACTGGACACCAGTATATCAGACTGGACACCAGTACATCAGACTGGACACCAGTATATCAGACTGGACACCAGTACATCAGACTGGACACCAGTATATCAGACTGGACACCAGTACATCAGACTGGACACCAGTATATCAGACTGGACACCAGTATATCAGACTGGACACCACTACATCAGACTGGACACCAGTATATCAGACTGGACACCACTACATCAGACTGGACACCAGTACATCAGACTGGACACCAGTATATCAGACTGGACACCAGTACATCAGACTGGACACCAGTACATCAGACTGGACACCAGTACATCAGACTGGACACCAGTATATCAGACTGGACACCACTACATCAGACTGGACACCAGTACATCAGACTGGACACCAGTACATCAGACTGGACACCAGTATATCAGACTGGACACCAGTACATCAGACTGGACACCAGTATATCAGACTGGACACCAGTACATCAGACTGGACACCACTACATCAGACTGGACACCAGTACATCAGACTGGACACCACTACATCAGACTGGACACCACTACATCAGACTGGACACCAGTATATCAGACTGGACACCACTACATCAGACTGGACACCAGTACATCAGACTGGACACCAGTACATCAGACTGGACACCAGTATATCAGACTGGACACCACTATATCAGACTGGACACCAGTATATCAGACTGGACACCAGTACATCAGACTGGACACCAGTATATCAGACTGGACACCAGTATATCAGACTGGACACCAGTACATCAGACTGGACACCAGTATATCAGACTGGACACCAGTATATCAGACTGGACACCAGTACATCAGACTGGACACCAGTATATCAGACTGGACACCAGTATATCAGACTGGACACCACTACATCAGACTGGACACCAGTACATCAGACTGGACACCAGTACATCAGACTGGACACCACTACATCAGACTGGACACCAGTATATCAGACTGGACACCACTACATCAGACTGGACACCAGTACATCAGACTGGACACCAGTACATCAGACTGGACACCAGTATATCAGACTGGACACCAGTACATCAGACTGGACACCAGTATATCAGACTGGACACCACTACATCAGACTGGACACCAGTATATCAGACTGGACACCAGTACATCAGACTGGACACCAGTATATCAGACTGGACACCAGTATATCAGACTGGACACCAGTACATCAGACTGGACACCACTACATCAGACTGGACACCAGTACATCAGACTGGACACCAGTATATCAGACTGGACACCAGTACATCAGACTGGACACCAGTACATCAGACTGGACACCAGTATATCAGACTGGACACCAGTACATCAGACTGGACACCAGTATATCAGACTGGACACCAGTACATCAGACTGGACACCAGTACATCAGACTGGACACCAGTATATCAGACTGGACACCAGTACATCAGACTGGACACCAGTACATCAGACTGGACACCAGTACATCAGACTGGACACCAGTATATCAGACTGGACACCAGTACATCAGACTGGTGTCAGACTGGACACCAGTATATCAGACTGGACACCAGTATATCAGACTGGACACCAGTACATCAGACTGGACACCACTACATCAGACTGGACACCAGTACATCAGACTGGACACCACTACATCAGACTGGACACCAGTATATCAGACTGGACACCACTACATCAGACTGGACACCAGTACATCAGACTGGACACCACTACATCAGACTGGACACCAGTATATCAGACTGGACACCAGTATATCAGACTGGACACCACTACATCAGACTGGACACCACTACATCAGACTGGACACCAGTACATCAGACTGGACACCAGTATATCAGACTGGACACCAGTATATCAGACTGGACACCAGTACATCAGACTGGACACCAGTATATCAGACTGGACACCACTACATCAGACTGGACACCAGTATATCAGACTGGACACCAGTATATCAGACTGGACACCAGTATATCAGACTGGACACCAGTATATCAGACTGGACACCAGTACATCAGACTGGACACCAGTATATCAGACTGGACACCAGTACATCAGACTGGACACCAGTACATCAGACTGGACACCAGTATATCAGACTGGACACCACTACATCAGACTGGACACCAGTATATCAGACTGGACACCAGTACATCAGACTGGACACCAGTATATCAGACTGGACACCAGTATATCAGACTGGACACCACTACATCAGACTGGACACCAGTATATCAGACTGGACACCAGTACATCAGACTGGACACCAGTATATCAGACTGGACACCAGTACATCAGACTGGACACCACTACATCAGACTGGACACCAGTATATCAGACTGGACACCAGTACATCAGACTGGACACCAGTATATCAGACTGGACACCAGTACATCAGACTGGACACCAGTATATCAGACTGGACATCAATACATCAGACTGGACACCAGTATATCAGACTGGACACCAGTACATCAGACTGGACACCAGTATATCAGACTGGACACCAGTACATCAGACTGGACACCAGTACATCAGACTGGACACCACTACATCAGACTGGACACCAGTATATCAGACTGGACACCAGTATATCAGACTGGACACCAGTACATCAGACTGGACACCAGTACATCAGACTGGACACCAGTATATCAGACTGGACACCAGTATATCAGACTGGACACCAGTACATCAGACTGGACACCACTACATCAGACTGGACACCAGTACATCAGACTGGACACCAGTATATCAGACTGGACACCAGTACATCAGACTGGACACCAGTATATCAGACTGGACACCAGTACATCAGACTGGACACCAGTATATCAGACTGGACACCAGTACCTCAGACTGGACACCAGTACATCAGACTGGACACCAGTACATCAGACTGGACACCAGTATATCAGACTGGACACCAGTACATCAGACTGGACACCAGTATATCAGACTGGACACCAGTACATCAGACTGGACACCAGTATATCAGACTGGACACCAGTATATCAGACTGGACACCACTACATCAGACTGGACACCAGTACATCAGACTGGACACCAGTACATCAGACTGGACACCAGTATATCAGACTGGACACCAGTACATCAGACTGGACACCAGTATATCAGACTGGACACCAGTACATCAGACTGGACACCAGTATATCAGACTGGACACCAGTATATCAGACTGGACACCACTACATCAGACTGGACACCAGTACATCAGACTGGACACCACTACATCAGACTGGACACCAGTATATCAGACTGGACACCAGTACATCAGACTGGACACCAGTACATCAGACTGGACACCAGTATATCAGACTGGACACCACTATATCAGACTGGACACCAGTATATCAGACTGGACACCAGTACATCAGACTGGACACCAGTATATCAGACTGGACACCAGTATATCAGACTGGACACCAGTACATCAGACTGGACACCAGTATATCAGACTGGACACCAGTATATCAGACTGGACACCAGTACATCAGACTGGACACCAGTATATCAGACTGGACACCAGTACATCAGACTGGACACCAGTATATCAGACTGGACACCAGTACATCAGACTGGACACCAGTATATCAGACTGGACACCAGTATATCAGACTGGACACCACTACATCAGACTGGACACCAGTACATCAGACTGGACACCACTACATCAGACTGGACACCACTACATCAGACTGGACACCAGTATATCAGACTGGACACCACTACATCAGACTGGACACCAGTACATCAGACTGGACACCAGTACATCAGACTGGACACCAGTATATCAGACTGGACACCAGTACATCAGACTGGACACCAGTACATCAGACTGGACACCAGTATATCAGACTGGACACCACTACATCAGACTGGACACCAGTATATCAGACTGGACACCAGTATATCAGACTGGACACCACTACATCAGACTGGACACCAGTATATCAGACTGGACACCAGTACATCAGACTGGACACCACTACATCAGACTGGACACCAGTACATCAGACTGGACACCAGTATATCAGACTGGACACCAGTACATCAGACTGGACACCAGTACATCAGACTGGACACCAGTATATCAGACTGGACACCAGTACATCAGACTGGACACCAGTATATCAGACTGGACACCAGTACATCAGACTGGACACCAGTACATCAGACTGGACACCAGTACATCAGACTGGACACCATCAGACTGGACACCAGTACATCAGACTGGACACCAGTATATCAGACTGGACACCAGTACATCAGACTGGTGTCAGACTGGACACCAGTATATCAGACTGGACACCAGTATATCAGACTGGACACCAGTACATCAGACTGGACACCACTACATCAGACTGGACACCAGTACATCAGACTGGACACCACTACATCAGACTGGACACCAGTATATCAGACTGGACACCACTACATCAGACTGGACACCAGTACATCAGACTGGACACCACTACATCAGACTGGACACCAGTACATCAGACTGGACACCACTACATCAGACTGGACACCAGTACATCAGACTGGACACCAGTATATCAGACTGGACACCAGTATATCAGACTGGACACCAGTACATCAGACTGGACACCACTACATCAGACTGGACACCAGTACATCAGACTGGACACCACTACATCAGACTGGACACCAGTATATCAGACTGGACACCAGTATATCAGACTGGACACCACTACATCAGACTGGACACCAGTACATATGACTGGACACCAGTATATCAGACTGGACACCAGTATATCAGACTGGACACCACTACATCAGACTGGACACCAGTACATCAGACTGGACACCACTACATCAGACTGGACACCAGTATATCAGACTGGACACCAGTATATCAGACTGGACACCACTACATCAGACTGGACACCAGTACATCAGACTGGACACCAGTATATCAGACTGGACACCAGTACATCAGACTGGACACCACTACATCAGACTGGACACCAGTACATCAGACTGGACACCACTACATCAGACTGGACACCAGTATATCAGACTGGACACCACTACATCAGACTGGACACCAGTACATCAGACTGGACACCAGTACATCAGACTGGACACCAGTACATCAGACTGGACACCAGTACATCAGACTGGACACCAGTATATCAGACTGGACACCAGTATATCAGACTGGACACCAGTACATCAGACTGGACACCACTACATCAGACTGGACACCACTACATCAGACTGGACACCAGTACATCAGACTGGACACCACTACATCAGACTGGACACCAGTATATCAGACTGGACACCAGTATATCAGACTGGACACCACTACATCAGACTGGACACCAGTATATCAGACTGGACACCACTACATCAGACTGGACACCAGTACATCAGACTGGACACCACTACATCAGACTGGACACCAGTATATCAGACTGGACACCAGTATATCAGACTGGACACCAGTATATCAGACTGGACACCAGTACATCAGACTGGACACCAGTATATCAGACTGGACACCAGTACATCAGACTGGACACCAGTATATCAGACTGGACACCAGTACATCAGACTGGACACCAGTATATCAGACTGGACACCAGTATATCAGACTGGACACCAGTACATCAGACTGGACACCACTACATCAGACTGGACACCAGTATATCAGACTGGACACCACTATATCAGACTGGACACCACTACATCAGACTGGACACCAGTATATCAGACTGGACACCACTACATCAGACTGGACACCAGTACATCAGACTGGACACCACTACATCAGACTGGACACCAGTATATCAGACTGGACACCAGTATATCAGACTGGACACCAGTATATCAGACTGGACACCAGTACATCAGACTGGACACCAGTATATCAGACTGGACACCAGTACATCAGACTGGACACCAGTATATCAGACTGGACACCAGTACATCAGACTGGACACCAGTATATCAGACTGGACACCAGTATATCAGACTGGACACCAGTATATCAGACTGGACACCAGTATATCAGACTGGACACCAGTACATCAGACTGGACACCAGTACATCAGACTGGACACCAGTATATCAGACTGGACACCAGTACATCAGACTGGACACCAGTATATCAGACTGGACACCAGTACATCAGACTGGACACCACTACATCAGACTGGACACCAGTATATCAGACTGGACACCACTACATCAGACTGGACACCACTACATCAGACTGGACACCAGTATATCAGACTGGACACCACTACATCAGACTGGACACCAGTACATCAGACTGGACACCAGTATATCAGACTGGACACCAGTACATCAGACTGGACACCAGTATATCAGACTGGACACCAGTATATCAGACTGGACACCACTACATCAGACTGGACACCACTACATCAGACTGGACACCAGTATATCAGACTGGACACCACTACATCAGACTGGACACCAGTATATCAGACTGGACACCACTACATCAGACTGGACACCAGTATATCAGACTGGACACCACTACATCAGACTGGACACCAGTATATCAGACTGGACACCACTACATCAGACTGGACACCAGTATCTCAGACTGGACACCAGTATATCAGACTGGACACCAGTACATCAGACTGGACACCAGTACATCAGACTGGACACCAGTATATCAGACTGGACACCAGTACATCAGACTGGACACCAGTATATCAGACTGGACACCAGTATATCAGACTGGACACCAGTACATCAGACTGGACACCAGTACATCAGACTGGACACCAGTACATCAGACTGGACACCAGTATATCAGACTGGACACCACTACATCAGACTGGACACCAGTATATCAGACTGGACACCAGTACATCAGACTGGACACCAGTATATCAGACTGGACACCAGTATATCAGACTGAACACCACTACATCAGACTGGACACCACTACATCAGACTGGACACCACTACATCAGACTGGACACCAGTATATCAGACTGGACACCACTACATCAGACTGGACACCACTACATCAGACTGGACACCAGTATATCAGACTGGACACCAGTATATCAGACTGGACACCACTACATCAGACTGGACACCACTACATCAGACTGGACACCACTACATCAGACTGGACACCAGTATATCAGACTGGACACCACTACATCAGACTGGACACCAGTACATCAGACTGGACACCAGTATATCAGACTGGACACCAGTATATCAGACTGGACACCAGTACATCAGACTGGACACCACTACATCAGACTGGACACCACTACATCAGACTGGACACCAGTATATCAGACTGGACACCACTACATCAGACTGGACACCACTACATCAGACTGGACACCAGTATATCAGACTGGACACCAGTATATCAGACTGGACACCAGTACATCAGACTGGACACCAGTACATCAGACTGGACACCAGTATATCAGACTGGACACCACTACATCAGACTGGACACCAGTATATCAGACTGGACACCAGTACATCAGACTGGACACCAGTATATCAGACTGGACACCAGTATATCAGACTGGACACCACTACATCAGACTGGACACCAGTATATCAGACTGGACATCAGTACATCAGACTGGACACCACTACATCAGACTGGACACCAGTATATCAGACTGGACATCAGTACATCAGACTGGACACCAGTATATCAGACTGGACACCAGTACATCAGACTGGACACCAGTATATCAGACTGGACACCAGTACATCAGACTGGACACCACTACATCAGACTGGACACCAGTATATCAGACTGGACATCAGTACATCAGACTGGACACCAGTATATCAGACTGGACACCAGTACATCAGACTGGACACCAGTATATCAGACTGGACACCAGTACATCAGACTGGACACCAGTACATCAGACTGGACACCAGTATATCAGACTGGACACCAGTATATCAGACTGGACACCAGTACATCAGACTGGACACCACTACATCAGACTGGACACCAGTATATCAGACTGGACACCAGTACATCAGACTGGACACCAGTATATCAGACTGGACACCAGTACATCAGACTGGACACCAGTATATCAGACTGGACACCAGTACCTCAGACTGGACACCAGTACATCAGACTGGACACCAGTACATCAGACTGGACACCAGTACATCAGACTGGACACCAGTACATCAGACTGGACACCAGTATATCAGACTGGACACCACTACATCAGACTGGACACCAGTACATCAGACTGGACACCAGTACATCAGACTGGACACCAGTATATCAGACTGGACACCAGTACATCAGACTGGACACCAGTATATCAGACTGGACACCAGTACATCAGACTGGACACCAGTATATCAGACTGGACACCAGTACATCAGACTGGACACCAGTATATCAGACTGGACACCAGTATATCAGACTGGACACCAGTATATCAGACTGGACACCACTACATCAGACTGGACACCAGTATATCAGACTGGACACCACTACATCAGACTGGACACCAGTACATCAGACTGGACACCAGTATATCAGACTGGACACCAGTACATCAGACTGGACACCAGTACATCAGACTGGACACCAGTACATCAGACTGGACACCAGTATATCAGACTGGACACCAGTATATCAGACTGGACACCACTACATCAGACTGGACACCAGTACATCAGACTGGACACCAGTATATCAGACTGGACACCAGTACATCAGACTGGACACCAGTATATCAGACTGGACACCAGTACATCAGACTGGACACCACTACATCAGACTGGACACCAGTACATCAGACTGGACACCACTACATCAGACTGGACACCAGTATATCAGACTGGACACCACTACATCAGACTGGACACCAGTACATCAGACTGGACACCAGTACATCAGACTGGACACCAGTATATCAGACTGGACACCACTATATCAGACTGGACACCAGTATATCAGACTGGACACCAGTACATCAGACTGGACACCAGTATATCAGACTGGACACCAGTATATCAGACTGGACACCAGTACATCAGACTGGACACCAGTATATCAGACTGGACACCAGTATATCAGACTGGACACCAGTACATCAGACTGGACACCAGTATATCAGACTGGACACCAGTACATCAGACTGGACACCAGTATATCAGACTGGACACCAGTATATCAGACTGGACACCACTACATCAGACTGGACACCAGTACATCAGACTGGACACCACTACATCAGACTGGACACCAGTATATCAGACTGGACACCACTACATCAGACTGGACACCAGTACATCAGACTGGACACCAGTACATCAGACTGGACACCAGTATATCAGACTGGACACCAGTACATCAGACTGGACACCAGTATATCAGACTGGACACCACTACATCAGACTGGACACCAGTATATCAGACTGGACACCAGTACATCAGACTGGACACCAGTATATCAGACTGGACACCAGTATATCAGACTGGACACCAGTACATCAGACTGGACACCACTACATCAGACTGGACACCAGTACATCAGACTGGACACCAGTATATCAGACTGGACACCAGTACATCAGACTGGACACCAGTACATCAGACTGGACACCAGTATATCAGACTGGACACCAGTACATCAGACTGGACACCAGTACATCAGACTGGACACCAGTACATCAGACTGGACACCAGTACATCAGACTGGACACCAGTATATCAGACTGGACACCAGTACATCAGACTGGTGTCAGACTGGACACCAGTATATCAGACTGGACACCAGTATATCAGACTGGACACCAGTACATCAGACTGGACACCACTACATCAGACTGGACACCAGTACATCAGACTGGACACCACTACATCAGACTGGACACCAGTATATCAGACTGGACACCACTACATCAGACTGGACACCAGTACATCAGACTGGACACCACTACATCAGACTGGACACCAGTATATCAGACTGGACACCAGTATATCAGACTGGACACCACTACATCAGACTGGACACCACTACATCAGACTGGACACCAGTACATCAGACTGGACACCAGTATATCAGACTGGACACCACTACATCAGACTGGACACCAGTATATCAGACTGGACACCAGTATATCAGACTGGACACCACTACATCAGACTGGACACCAGTATATCAGACTGGACACCAGTATATCAGACTGGACACCAGTATATCAGACTGGACACCAGTATATCAGACTGGACACCAGTATATCAGACTGGACACCACTACATCAGACTGGACACCAGTATATCAGACTGGACACCAGTACATCAGACTGGACACCAGTATATCAGACTGGACACCAGTACATCAGACTGGACACCAGTACATCAGACTGGACACCAGTATATCAGACTGGACACCACTACATCAGACTGGACACCAGTATATCAGACTGGACACCAGTACATCAGACTGGACACCAGTATATCAGACTGGACACCAGTATATCAGACTGGACACCACTACATCAGACTGGACACCAGTATATCAGACTGGACATCAGTACATCAGACTGGACACCACTACATCAGACTGGACACCAGTATATCAGACTGGACATCAATACATCAGACTGGACACCAGTATATCAGACTGGACACCAGTACATCAGACTGGACACCAGTATATCAGACTGGACACCAGTACATCAGACTGGACACCAGTACATCAGACTGGACACCACTACATCAGACTGGACACCAGTATATCAGACTGGACACCAGTATATCAGACTGGACACCAGTACATCAGACTGGACACCAGTACATCAGACTGGACACCAGTATATCAGACTGGACACCAGTATATCAGACTGGACACCAGTACACCAGACTGGACACCACTACATCAGACTGGACACCAGTACATCAGACTGGACACCAGTATATCAGACTGGACACCAGTACATCAGACTGGACACCAGTATATCAGACTGGACACCAGTACATCAGACTGGACACCAGTATATCAGACTGGACACCAGTACCTCAGACTGGACACCAGTACATCAGACTGGACACCAGTACATCAGACTGGACACCAGTATATCAGACTGGACACCAGTACATCAGACTGGACACCAGTATATCAGACTGGACACCAGTACATCAGACTGGACACCAGTATATCAGACTGGACACCAGTATATCAGACTGGACACCACTACATCAGACTGGACACCAGTACATCAGACTGGACACCAGTACATCAGACTGGACACCAGTATATCAGACTGGACACCAGTACATCAGACTGGACACCAGTATATCAGACTGGACACCAGTACATCAGACTGGACACCAGTATATCAGACTGGACACCAGTACATCAGACTGGACACCAGTATATCAGACTGGACACCAGTATATCAGACTGGACACCACTACATCAGACTGGACACCAGTACATCAGACTGGACACCACTACATCAGACTGGACACCAGTACATCAGACTGGACACCAGTACATCAGACTGGACACCAGTATATCAGACTGGACACCACTATATCAGACTGGACACCAGTATATCAGACTGGACACCAGTACATCAGACTGGACACCAGTATATCAGACTGGACACCAGTATATCAGACTGGACACCAGTACATCAGACTGGACACCAGTATATCAGACTGGACACCAGTATATCAGACTGGACACCAGTACATCAGACTGGACACCAGTATATCAGACTGGACACCAGTACATCAGACTGGACACCAGTATATCAGACTGGACACCAGTACATCAGACTGGACACCAGTATATCAGACTGGACACCAGTATATCAGACTGGACACCAGTATATCAGACTGGACACCACTACATCAGACTGGACACCACTACATCAGACTGGACACCAGTACATCAGACTGGACACCACTACATCAGACTGGACACCACTACATCAGACTGGACACCAGTATATCAGACTGGACACCACTACATCAGACTGGACACCAGTACATCAGACTGGACACCAGTACATCAGACTGGACACCAGTACATCAGACTGGACACCAGTATATCAGACTGGACACCACTACATCAGACTGGACACCAGTATATCAGACTGGACACCAGTATATCAGACTGGACACCACTACATCAGACTGGACACCAGTATATCAGACTGGACACCAGTACATCAGACTGGACACCACTACATCAGACTGGACACCAGTACATCAGACTGGACACCAGTATATCAGACTGGACACCAGTACATCAGACTGGACACCAGTACATCAGACTGGACACCAGTATATCAGACTGGACACCAGTACATCAGACTGGACACCAGTACATCAGACTGGACACCAGTACATCAGACTGGACACCAGTATATCAGACTGGACACCAGTACATCAGACTGGTGTCAGACTGGACACCAGTATATCAGACTGGACACCAGTATATCAGACTGGACACCAGTACATCAGACTGGACACCACTACATCAGACTGGACACCAGTACATCAGACTGGACACCACTACATCAGACTGGACACCAGTATATCAGACTGGACACCACTACATCAGACTGGACACCAGTACATCAGACTGGACACCACTACATCAGACTGGACACCAGTACATCAGACTGGACACCACTACATCAGACTGGACACCAGTACATCAGACTGGACACCAGTATATCAGACTGGACACCAGTATATCAGACTGGACACCAGTACATCAGACTGGACACCACTACATCAGACTGGACACCAGTACATCAGACTGGACACCACTACATCAGACTGGACACCAGTACATCAGACTGGACACCACTACATCAGACTGGACACCAGTATATCAGACTGGACACCAGTATATCAGACTGGACACCACTACATCAGACTGGACACCAGTACATCAGACTGGACACCAGTATATCAGACTGGACACCAGTATATCAGACTGGACACCACTACATCAGACTGGACACCAGTACATCAGACTGGACACCACTACATCAGACTGGACACCAGTATATCAGACTGGACACCAGTATATCAGACTGGACACCACTACATCAGACTGGACACCAGTACATCAGACTGGACACCAGTATATCAGACTGGACACCAGTACATCAGACTGGACACCACTACATCAGACTGGACACCAGTACATCAGACTGGACACCACTACATCAGACTGGACACCAGTATATCAGACTGGACACCACTACATCAGACTGGACACCAGTACATCAGACTGGACACCACTACATCAGACTGGACACCAGTACATCAGACTGGACACCACTACATCAGACTGGACACCAGTACATCAGACTGGACACCAGTATATCAGACTGGACACCAGTATATCAGACTGGACACCAGTACATCAGACTGGACACCACTACATCAGACTGGACACCAGTACATCAGACTGGACACCACTACATCAGACTGGACACCAGTATATCAGACTGGACACCAGTATATCAGACTGGACACCACTACATCAGACTGGACACCAGTATATCAGACTGGACACCACTACATCAGACTGGACATACGCCTGTAAGTGAACAGACATACGACTGTAAGTGAACACACATACGCCTGTAAGTGAACAGACATACGACTGTAAGTGAACAGACATACGACTGTAAGTGAACACACATACGCCTGTAAGTGAACAGACATACGCCTGTAAGTGAACAGACATACGATTGTAAGTGAACAGACATACGACTGTAAGTGAACACACATACGCCTGTAAGTGAACAGACATACGACTGTAAGTGAACAGACATACGCCTGTAAGTGAACAGACATACGATTGTAAGTGAACAGACATACGACTGTAAGTGAACACACATACGCCTGTAAGTGAACAGACATACGACTGTAAGTGAACAGACATACGCCTGTAAGTGAACACACATACGATTGTAAGTGAACAGACATACGCCTGTAAGTGAACAGACATACGCCTGTAAGTGAACAGACATACGATTGTAAGTGAACAGACATACGACTGTAAGTGAACAGACATACGACTGTAAGTGAACACACATACGCCTGTAAGTGAACAGACATACGACTGTAAGTGAACAGACATACGCCTGTAAGTGAACACACATACGATTGTAAGTGAACAGACATACGACTGTAAGTGAACACACATACGCCTGTAAGTGAACAGACATACGCCCGTAAGTGAACAGACATACGACTGTAAGTGAACAGACATACGCCTGTAAGTGAACACACATACGCCTGTAAGTGAACAGACATACGACTGTAAGTGAACAGACATACGCCTGTAAGTAAATACACACACACCTGTAAGTAAACACACATACGCCCGTAAGTGAACAGACATACGACTGTAAGTGAACAGACATACGCCTGTAAGTGAACACACATACGATTGTAAGTGAACAGACATACGACTGTAAGTGAACACACATACGATTGTAAGTGAACAGACATACGACTGTCAGTGAACAGACATACGACTGTAAGTGAACAGACATACGACTGTAAGTGAACACACATACGCCTGTAAGTGAACAGACATACGACTGTAAGTGAACAGACATACGACTGTAAGTAAATACACACACGCCTGTAAGTGAACAGACATACGCCTGTAAGTGAACAGACATACGACTGTAAGTAAATACACACACGCCTGTAAGTGAACAGACATACGCCTGTAAGTGAACACACATACGCCCGTAAGTGCACAGACATACGACTGTAAGTGAACAGACATACGCCTGTAAGTGAACACACATACGATTGTAAGTGAACAGACATACGACTGTAAGTGAACACACATACGATTGTAAGTGAACAGACATACGACTGTCAGTGAACAGACATACGACTGTAAGTGAACAGACATACGACTGTAAGTGAACACACATACGCCTGTAAGTGAACAGACATACGACTGTAAGTGAACAGACATACGACTGTAAGTAAATACACACACGCCTGTAAGTGAACAGACATACGCCCGTAAGTGAACAGACATACGCCTGTAAGTGAACAGACATACGACTGTAAGTGAACACACATACGATTGTAAGTGAACAGACATACGACTGTAAGTAAATACACACACGCCTGTAAGTGAACAGACATACGCCCGTAAGTGAACAGACATACGACTGTAAGTGAACAGACATACGACTGTAAGTGAACAGACATACGACTGTAAGTAAATACACACACGCCTGTAAGTGAACAGACATACGCCCGTAAGTGAACAGACATACGACTGTAAGTGAACACACATACGCCTGTAAGTGAACAGACATACGACTGTAAGTGAACACACACACGCCTGTAAGTGAACAGACATACGACAGTAAGTGAACAGACATACGCCTGTAAGTGAACAGACATACGACTGTAAGTGAACACACATACGATTGTAAGTGAACAGACATAGGACTGTAAGTGAACAGACATACGACTGTAAGTGAACAGACATACGACAGTAAGTGAACAGACATACGACTGTAAGTGAACAGACATACGACTGTAAGTAAATACACACACGCCTGTAAGTAAACAGACATACGACAGTAAGTGAACACACATACGACTGTAAGTGAACAGACATACGACAGTAAGTGAACACACATACGACTGTAAGTGAACAGACATACGCCTGTAAGTGAACAGACATACGACTGTAAGTGAACAGACATACGCCTGTAAGTGAACAGACATACGACTGTAAGTGAACAGACATACGCCTGTAAGTGAACAGACATACGACTGTAAGTGAACACACATACGCCTGTAAGTGAACAGACATACGACTGTAAGTAAATACACATACGCCTGTAAGTGAACAGACATACGACTGTAAGTGAACACACATACGCCTGTAAGTGAACAGACACACGCCCGTAAGTGAACAGACATACGACAGTAAGTGAACACACATACGACTGTAAGTGAACAGACATACGCCTGTAAGTGAACAGACATACGACTGTAAGTGAACAGACATACGCCTGTAAGTGAACAGACATACGACTGTAAATGAACAGACATACGCCTGTAAGTGAACAGACATACGACTGTAAGTAAATACACATACGCCTGTAAGTGAACAGACATACGCCTGTAAGTGAACAGACATACGACTGTAAGTGAACACACATACGCCTGTAAGTGAACAGACATACGACTGTAAGTAAATACACATACGCCTGTAAGTGAACAGACATACGACTGTAAGTGAACAGACATACGCCTGTAAGTGAATAGACATACGACTGTAAGTGAACACACATACGCCTGTAAGTGAACAGACATACGACTGTAAGTAAATACACATACGCCTGTAAGTGAACAGACATACGACTGTAAGTGAACACACATACGCCTGTAAGTGAACAGACATACGACTGTAAGTAAATACACATACGCCTGTAAGTGAACACACATACGCCTGTAAGTGAACACACATACGCCTGTAAGTGAACACACATACGACTGTAAGTAAATACACACACGCCTCTAAGTGAAAAGACATACGATTGTAAGTGAACAGACATACGACTGTAAGTGAACAGACATACGACTGTAAGTAAATACACACACGCCTCTAAGTGAAAAGACATACGATTGTAAGTGAACAGACATACGATTGTAAGTGAACACACATACAACTGTGAGTGAACAGACATACGATTGTAAGTGAACAGATATACGACTGTAAGTGAATAGACATACGACTGTAAGTAAATACACACACGCCTCTAAGTGAAAAGACATACGATTGTAAGTGAACAGACATACGATTGTAAGTGAACACACATACAACTGTAAGTGAACAGACATACGATTGTAAGTGAACAGATATACGACTGTAAGTGAATAGACATACGACTGTAAGTGAACAGACATACGATTGTAAGTGAACAGACATACGACTGTAAGTAAACACACATACGACTGTAAGTGAACAGACATACGACTGTAAGTAAACACACATACGCCTGTAAGTAAACACACATACGCCTGTAAGTGAACAGACATACGCCTGTAAGTAAACACACATACGCCTGTAAGTGAACACACATACACCTGTAAGTGAACAGACATACGCCTGTAAGTGAACACACATACGCCCGGAAGTGAACAGACATACGACAGTAAGTGAACAGACATACGATTGTAAGTGAACACACATACGCCTGTAAGTGAACAGACATACGACTGTAAGTGAACACACATACGCCTGTAAGTAAATACACACACACCTGTAAGTAAACACACATACGCCCGTAAGTGAACAGACATACGACTGTAAGTGAACAGACATACGACTGTAAGTAAACACACATACGACTGTAAGTAAACACACATACGCCTGTAAGTGAACACACATACGCCTGTAAGTAAACACACATACGCCTGTAAGTGAACACACATACACCTGTAAGTGAACAGACATACGCCTGTAAGTGAACACACAGACGCCCGTAAGTGAACAGACATACGACAGTAAGTGAACAGACATACGACTGTAAGTGAACAGACATACGACTGTAAGTGAACAGACATACGACTGTAAGTGAACACACATACGCCTGTAAGTGAACAGACATACGCCTGTAAGTGAACACACAGACGCCCGTAAGTGAACAGACATACGACAGTAAGTGAACACACAGACGCCCGTAAGTGAACAGACATACGACAGTAAGTGAACACACATACGCCCGTAAGTGAACAGACATACGACTGTAAGTGAACAGACATACGACTGTAAGTGAACACAAATACGCCTGTAAGTGAACAGACATACGACTGTAAGTGAACACACATACGACTGTAAGTGAACAGACATACGATTGTAAGTGAACAGACATACGACTGTAAGTGAACACACATACGACTGTAAGTGAACAGACATACGATTGTAAGTGAACAGACATACGACTGTAAGTGAACAGACATACGCCTGTAAGTGAACAGACATACGATTGTAAGTAAACAGAAAAACACCTGTAAGTGAACAGACATACGCCTGTAAGTGAACACACATACGACTGTAAGTAAACACACATACGCCTGTAAGTGAACAGACATACGACTGTAAGTGAACAGACATACGCCTGTAAGTGAACAGACATACGATTGTAAGTAAACAGACATACGACTGTAAGTGAACACACATACGCCTGTAAGTGAACACACATACACCTGTAAGTGAACAGACATACGCCTGTAAGTGAACACACATACGCCCGGAAGTGAACACACATACGACAGTAAGTGAACAGACATACGACTGTAAGTGAACACACATACGCCTGTAAGTGAACAGACATACGACTGTAAGTGAACAGACATACGACTGTAAGTGAACACACATACGCCCGTAAGTGAACACACATACGCCTGTAAGTGAACAGACATACGCCTGTAAGTGAACAGACATACGATTGTAAGTGAACAGACATACGCCTGTAAGTGAACAGACATACGATTGTAAGTGAACAGACATACGACTGTAAGTGAACAGACATACGCCTGTAAGTGAACAGACATACGACTGTAAGTGAACACACATACGCCTGTAAGTGAACAGACATACGACTGTAAGTGAACAGACATACGCCTGTAAGTGAACAGACATACGATTGTAAGTGAACAGACATACGACTGTAAGTGAACACACATACGCCTGTAAGTGAACAGACATACGACTGTAAGTGAACAGACATACGCCTGTAAGTGAACACACATACGATTGTAAGTGAACAGACATACGCCTGTAAGTGAACAGACATACGCCTGTAAGTGAACAGACATACGATTGTAAGTGAACAGACATACGACTGTAAGTGAACAGACATACGACTGTAAGTGAACAGACATACGATTGTAAGTGAACAGACATACGACTGTAAGTGAACACACATACGCCTGTAAGTGAACAGACATACGACTGTAAGTGAACAGACATACGCCTGTAAGTGAACAGACATACGCCCGTAAGTGAACAGACATACGCCTGTAAGTAAATACACACACACCTGTAAGTAAACACACATACGCCCGTAAGTGAACAGACATACGACTGTAAGTGAACAGACATACGCCTGTAAGTGAACACACATACGATTGTAAGTGAACAGACATACGACTGTAAGTGAACACACATACGATTGTAAGTGAACAGACATACGACTGTCAGTGAACAGACATACGACTGTAAGTGAACAGACATACGACTGTAAGTGAACACACATACGCCTGTAAGTGAACAGACATACGACTGTAAGTGAACAGACATACGACTGTAAGTAAATACACACACGCCTGTAAGTGAACAGACATACGCCCGTAAGTGAACAGACATACGCCTGTAAGTGAACAGACATACGACTGTAAGTGAACACACATACGATTGTAAGTGAACAGACATACGACTGTAAGTAAATACACACACGCCTGTAAGTGAACAGACATACGCCCGTAAGTGAACAGACATACGACTGTAAGTGAACAGACATACGACTGTAAGTGAACAGACATACGACTGTAAGTAAATACACACACGCCTGTAAGTGAACAGACATACGCCCGTAAGTGAACAGACATACGACTGTAAGTGAACACACATACGCCTGTAAGTGAACAGACATACGACTGTAAGTGAACACACACACGCCTGTAAGTGAACAGACATACGACAGTAAGTGAACAGACATACGCCTGTAAGTGAACAGACATACGACTGTAAGTGAACACACATACGATTGTAAGTGAACAGACATAGGACTGTAAGTGAACAGACATACGACTGTAAGTGAACAGATATACGACAGTAAGTGAACAGACATACGACTGTAAGTGAACAGACATACGACTGTAAGTAAATACACACACGCCTGTAAGTAAACAGACAAACGCCCGTAAGTGAACAGACATACGACAGTAAGTGAACAGACATACGCCTGTAAGTGAACAGACATACGACTGTAAGTAAATACACACACGCCTGTAAGTAAACAGACATACGCCCGTAAGTGAACAGACATACGACAGTAAGTGAACACACATACGACTGTAAGTGAACAGACATACGCCTGTAAGTGAACAGACATACGACTGTAAGTGAACAGACATACGCCTGTAAGTGAACACACATACGACTGTAAGTGAACAGACATACGACTGTAAGTGAACAGACATACGACTGTAAGTGAACACACATACGCCTGTAAGTGAACAGACATACGACTGTAAGTAAATACACATACGCCTGTAAGTGAACAGACATACGACTGTAAGTGAACACACATACGCCTGTAAGTGAACAGACATACGACTGTAAGTGAACAGACATACGCCTGTAAGTGAATAGACATACGACTGTAAGTGAACACACATACGCCTGTAAGTGAACAGACATACGACTGTAAGTAAATACACATACGCCTGTAAGTGAACAGACATACGACTGTAAGTGAACACACATACGCCTGT
Organism: Cromileptes altivelis; assembly: GCA_013133815.1. NCBI lineage: Eukaryota > Metazoa > Chordata > Actinopteri > Perciformes > Serranidae > Cromileptes > Cromileptes altivelis. Next base: position 42,462,345 of record CM023143.1, read on the forward strand.
AAGTGAACAGACATACGACTGTAAGTAAATACACATACGCCTGTAAGTGAACACACATACGCCTGTAAGTGAACACACATACGCCTGTAAGTGAACAGACATACGACTGTAAGTAAATACACACACGCCTCTAAGTGAAAAGACATACGATTGTAAGTGAACAGACATACGACTGTAAGTGAACAGACATACGACTGTAAGTGAACAGACATACGACTGTAAGTAAATACACACACGCCTCTAAGTGAAAAGACATACGATTGTAAGTGAACAGACATACGATTGTAAGTGAACACACATACAACTGTAAGTGAACAGACATACGATTGTAAGTGAACAGATATACGACTGTAAGTGAATAGACATACGACTGTAAGTAAATACACACACGCCTCTAAGTGAAAAGACATACGATTGTAAGTGAACAGACATACGATTGTAAGTGAACACACATACAACTGTAAGTGAACAGACATACGATTGTAAGTGAACAGATATACGACTGTAAGTGAATAGACATACGACTGTAAGTGAACAGACATACGATTGTAAGTGAACAGACATACGACTGTAAGTAAACACACATACGACTGTAAGTGAACAGACATACGACTGTAAGTAAACACACATACGCCTGTAAGTAAACACACATACGCCTGTAAGTGAACAGACATACGCCTGTAAGTAAACACACATACGCCTGTAAGTGAACACACATACACCTGTAAGTGAACAGACATACGCCTGTAAGTGAACACACATACGCCCGGAAGTGAACAGACATACGACAGTAAGTGAACAGACATACGATTGTAAGTGAACACACATACGCCTGTAAGTGAACAGACATACGACTGTAAGTGAACACACATACGCCTGTAAGTAAATACACACACACCTGTAAGTAAACACACATACGCCCGTAAGTGAACAGACATACGACTGTAAGTGAACAGACATACGACTGTAAGTAAACACACATACGACTGTAAGTAAACACACATACGCCTGTAAGTGAACACACATACGCCTGTAAGTAAACACACATACGCCTGTAAGTGAATAGACATACGACTGTAAGTGAACACACATACGCCTGTAAGTGAACAGACATACGACTGTAAGTAAATACACATACGCCTGTAAGTGAACAGACATACGACTGTAAGTGAACACACATACGCCTGTAAGTGAACAGACATACGACTGTAAGTAAATACACATACGCCTGTAAGTGAACACACATACGCCTGTAAGTGAACACACATACGCCTGTAAGTGAACAGACATACGACTGTAAGTAAATACACACACGCCTCTAAGTGAAAAGACATACGATTGTAAGTGAACAGACATACGACTGTAAGTGAACAGACATACGACTGTAAGTGAACAGACATACGACTGTAAGTAAATACACACACGCCTCTAAGTGAAAAGACATACGATTGTAAGTGAACAGACATACGATTGTAAGTGAACACACATACAACTGTAAGTGAACAGACATACGATTGTAAGTGAACAGATATACGACTGTAAGTGAATAGACATACGACTGTAAGTAAATACACACACGCCTCTAAGTGAAAAGACATACGATTGTAAGTGAACAGACATACGATTGTAAGTGAACACACATACAACTGTAAGTGAACAGACATACGATTGTAAGTGAACAGATATACGACTGTAAGTGAATAGACATACGACTGTAAGTGAACAGACATACGATTGTAAGTGAACAGACATACGACTGTAAGTAAACACACATACGACTGTAAGTGAACAGACATACGACTGTAAGTAAACACACATACGCCTGTAAGTAAACACACATACGCCTGTAAGTGAACAGACATACGCCTGTAAGTAAACACACATACGCCTGTAAGTGAACACACATACACCTGTAAGTGAACAGACATACGCCTGTAAGTGAACACACATACGCCCGGAAGTGAACAGACATACGACAGTAAGTGAACAGACATACGATTGTAAGTGAACACACATACGCCTGTAAGTGAACAGACATACGACTGTAAGTGAACACACATACGCCTGTAAGTAAATACACACACACCTGTAAGTAAACACACATACGCCCGTAAGTGAACAGACATACGACTGTAAGTGAACAGACATACGACTGTAAGTAAACACACATACGACTGTAAGTAAACACACATACGCCTGTAAGTGAACACACATACGCCTGTAAGTAAACACACATACGCCTGTAAGTGAACACACATACACCTGTAAGTGAACAGACATACGCCTGTAAGTGAACACACAGACGCCCGTAAGTGAACAGACATACGACAGTAAGTGAACAGACATACGACTGTAAGTGAACAGACATACGACTGTAAGTGAACAGACATACGACTGTAAGTGAACACACATACGCCTGTAAGTGAACAGACATACGCCTGTAAGTGAACACACAGACGCCCGTAAGTGAACAGACATACGACAGTAAGTGAACACACAGACGCCCGTAAGTGAACAGACATACGACAGTAAGTGAACACACATACGCCTGTAAGTGAACAGACATACGACTGTAAGTGAACAGACATACGACTGTAAGTGAACACAAATACGCCTGTAAGTGAACAGACATACGACTGTAAGTGAACACACATACGACTGTAAGTGAACAGACATACGATTGTAAGTGAACAGACATACGACTGTAAGTGAACACACATACGACTGTAAGTGAACAGACATACGATTGTAAGTGAACAGACATACGACTGTAAGTGAACAGACATACGCCTGTAAGTGAACAGACATACGATTGTAAGTAAACAGACAAACACCTGTAAGTGAACAGACATACGCCTGTAAGTGAACACACATACGACTGTAAGTGAACACACATACGCCTGTAAGTGAACAGACATACGACTGTAAGTGAACAGACATACGCCTGTAAGTGAACAGACATACGACTGTAAGTAAATACACACACGCCTCTAAGTGAAAAGACATACGATTGTAAGTGAACAGACATACGACTGTAAGTGAACAGACATTCGACTGTAAGTGAACAGACATACGACTGTAAGTAAATACACACACGCCTCTAAGTGAAAAGACATACGATTGTAAGTGAACAGACATACGATTGTAAGTGAACACACATACAACTGTAAGTGAACAGACATACGATTGTAAGTGAACAGATATACGACTGTAAGTGAATAGACATACGACTGTAAGTGAACAGACATACGATTGTAAGTGAACAGACATACGACTGTAAGTAAACACACATACGACTGTAAGTGAACAGACATACGACTGTAAGTAAACACACATACGCCTGTAAGTAAACACACATACGCCTGTAAGTGAACAGACATACGCCTGTAAGTAAACACACATACGCCTGTAAGTGAACACACATACACCTGTAAGTGAACAGACATACGCCTGTAAGTAAACACACATACGCCTGTAAGTGAACACACATACACCTGTAAGTGAACACACATACGCCCGGAAGTGAACAGACATACGACAGTAAGTGAACAGACATACGATTGTAAGTGAACACACATACGCCTGTAAGTGAATAGACATACGACTGTAAGTGAACACACATACGCCTGTAAGTAAATACACACACACCTGTAAGTAAACACACATACGCCCGTAAGTGAACAGACATACGACTGTAAGTGAACAGACATACGACTGTAAGTAAACACACATACGACTGTAAGTAAACACACATACGCCTGTAAGTGAACACACATACGCCTGTAAGTAAACACACATACGCCTGTAAGTGAACACACATACACCTGTAAGTGAACAGACATACGCCTGTAAGTGAACACACAGACGCCCGTAAGTGAACAGACATACGACAGTAAGTGAACAGACATACGACTGTAAGTGAACAGACATACGACTGTAAGTGAACAGACATACGACTGTAAGTGAACACACATACGCCTGTAAGTGAACAGACATACGCCTGTAAGTGAACACACAGACGCCCGTAAGTGAACAGACATACGACAGTAAGTGAACACACAGACGCCCGTAAGTGAACAGACATACGACAGTAAGTGAACACACATACGCCTGTAAGTGAACAGACATACGACTGTAAGTGAACAGACATACGACTGTAAGTGAACACAAATACGCCTGTAAGTGAACAGACATACGACTGTAAGTGAACACACATACGACTGTAAGTGAACAGACATACGATTGTAAGTGAACAGACATACGACTGTAAGTGAACACACATACGACTGTAAGTGAACAGACATACGATTGTAAGTGAACAGACATACGACTGTAAGTGAACAGACATACCCTGTAAGTGAACAGACATACGATTGTAAGTAAACAGACAAACACCTGTAAGTGAACAGACATACGCCTGTAAGTGAACACACATACGACTGTAAGTAAACACACATACGCCTGTAAGTGAACAGACATACGACTGTAAGTGAACAGACATACGCCTGTAAGTGAACAGACATACGATTGTAAGTAAACAGACATACGACTGTAAGTGACTTAGTAATACATGAAACTAGCTGAATGCATATGAGTAATACTAGTAAGCACGATTAATCGATTGAATATTTCTAGTTATAATATGACTGTCTGTAACTGATCTAGCATAATCTGATCTAAGCTGAGTCGAAACCTTAAGTGAAGACTAGAGTAAACACATACCGAATGAATATGCGAATCGTGAATGAAACTCTGCAACTACGAATCTGAAGTCGAAGAGTGTCTGAAGATTGAGCATGAGTACTGTGACATAGTCTGATGATACTGTAGTCGATGTGATATACGAATGAGTGAGACGTTGAACTGAATCTGATTCTAGTGCTGACTGACTATAATCACGTATATATCTGATCGCTGAGCTGAGACTATCTAGATCAGACATGCAATAGTGACCTGAGCTATATGTCTTGGCTGAGTTTGACAACTCTGATCGACTATTGAGACTGAGCTGGCTGAGTCCTTCATGATACATTGATCTGAGTATTGTCTGATCTGATTGATTGAGTTATTGTATGATCTAGACTGAGTTCTAGCAATCTGAGTACTGAGGTCAGATCGCTGAGTCTACATGTCTGATGAGTCTGAGTCTGACTATCATCTGAGTCTGATTGATATGATCTGCTTGATCTACGTTGAACTAGTTGACTGAGTTATCTATCTGAGCTGATCTGATTGAATCTGATCTGACTGAGTCTGAATCTGACGATCTGATCTGAGTCTGAGACTCATGATCTGATCTGAGTAGTCTGAGTAACTGATTGATCTGACTGATCTGATTGATCTGATCTGAGATTGACTACTGAATCTGAGATCTGGTCTGAATCTGAATTATGAGTCTGAATCTGTGACTGAGTCTGATTGATCTGAGATCTGACTAGTACTGAATCTGATCTGATCTGATTGAATCTGTGATGATCTGATTGAGTCTGAATCATGAGATCTGAATCTGAGTTGATGATCTGATCTGATCTGAATCTGATGAATTGATCTGACTGATCTGACTGTAAGTGAACAGACATACGCCTGTAAGTGAACAGACATACGACTGTAAGTGAACAGACATACGCCTGTAAGTGAACACACATACGACTGTAAGTGAACAGACATACGACTGTAAGTGAACAGACATACGCCTGTAAGTGAACAGACATACGACTGTAAGTGAACACACATACGCCTGTAAGTGAACAGACATACGACTGTAAGTAAATACACATACGCCTGTAAGTGAACAGACATACGACTGTAAGTGAACACACATACGCCTGTAAGTGAACAGACATACGACTGTAAGTGAACAGACATACGCCTGTAAGTGAATAGACATACGACTGTAAGTGAACACACATACGCCTGTAAGTGAACAGACATACGACTGTAAGTAAATACACATACGCCTGTAAGTGAACAGACATACGACTGTAAGTGAACACACATACGCCTGTAAGTGAACAGACATACGACTGTAAGTAAATACACATACGCCTGTAAGTGAACACACATACGCCTGTAAGTGAACACACATACGCCTGTAAGTGAACAGACATACGACTGTAAGTAAATACACACACGCCTCTAAGTGAAAAGACATACGATTGTAAGTGAACAGACATACGACTGTAAGTGAACAGACATACGACTGTAAGTGAACAGACATACGACTGTAAGTAAATACACACACGCCTCTAAGTGAAAAGACATACGATTGTAAGTGAACAGACATACGATTGTAAGTGAACACACATACAACTGTAAGTGAACAGACATACGATTGTAAGTGAACAGATATACGACTGTAAGTGAATAGACATACGACTGTAAGTAAATACACACACGCCTCTAAGTGAAAAGACATACGATTGTAAGTGAACAGACATACGATTGTAAGTGAACACACATACAACTGTAAGTGAACAGACATACGATTGTAAGTGAACAGATATACGACTGTAAGTGAATAGACATACGACTGTAAGTGAACAGACATACGATTGTAAGTGAACAGACATACGACTGTAAGTAAACACACATACGACTGTAAGTGAACAGACATACGCCTGTAAGTAAACACACATACGCCTGTAAGTGAACACACATACACCTGTAAGTGAACAGACATACGCCTGTAAGTGAACACACATACGCCCGGAAGTGAACAGACATACGACAGTAAGTGAACAGACATACGATTGTAAGTGAACACACATACGCCTGTAAGTGAAGAGACATACGACTGTAAGTGAACAGACATACGACAGTAAGTGAACAGACATACGATTGTAAGTGAACACACATACGCCTGTAAGTGAACAGACATACGACAGTAAGTGAACAGACATACGATTGTAAGTGAACACACATACGCCTGTAAGTGAACACACATACGCCTGTAAGTAAATACACACACACCTGTAAGTAAACACACATACGCCCGTAAGTGAACAGACATACGACTGTAAGTGAACAGACATACGACTGTAAGTAAACACACATACGCCTGTAAGTGAACACACATACGCCTGTAAGTGAACAGACATACGACAGTAAGTGAACAGACATACGATTGTAAGTGAACACACATACGCCTGTAAGTGAACAGACATACGACAGTAAGTGAACAGACATACGATTGTAAGTGAACAGACATACGATTGTAAGTGAACACACATACGCCTGTAAGTGAACACACATACGACTGTAAGTGAACAGACATACGACTGTAAGTGAACAGACATACGATTGTAAGTGAACACACATACGCCTGTAAGTGAACACACATACGCCTGTAAGTGAACAGACATACGACAGTAAGTGAACAGACATACGACTGTAAGTGAACACACATACGCCTGTAAGTGAACAGACATACGACTGTAAGTGAACAGACATACGCCTGTAAGTGAACACACATACGATTGTAAGTGAACAGACATACGCCTGTAAGTGAACAGACATACGCCTGTAAGTGAACAGACATACGATTGTAAGTGAACAGACATACGACTGTAAGTGAACAGACATACGACTGTAAGTGAACAGACATACGATTGTAAGTGAACAGACATACGACTGTAAGTGAACACACATACGCCTGTAAGTGAACAGACATACGACTGTAAGTGAACAGACATACGCCTGTAAGTGAACAGACATACGCCCGTAAGTGAACAGACATACACCTGTAAGTGAACAGACATACGCCTGTAAGTAAATACACACACACCTGTAAGTAAACACACATACGCCCGTAAGTGAACAGACATACGACTGTAAGTGAACAGACATACGCCTGTAAGTGAACACACATACGATTGTAAGTGAACAGACATACGACTGTAAGTGAACACACATACGATTGTAAGTGAACAGACATACGACTGTCAGTGAACAGACATACGACTGTAAGTGAACAGACATACGACTGTAAGTGAACACACATACGCCTGTAAGTGAACAGACATACGACTGTAAGTGAACAGACATACGACTGTAAGTAAATACACACACGCCTGTAAGTGAACAGACATACGCCCGTAAGTGAACAGACATACGCCTGTAAGTGAACAGACATACGACTGTAAGTGAACACACATACGATTGTAAGTGAACAGACATACGACTGTAAGTAAATACACACACGCCTGTAAGTGAACAGACATACGCCCGTAAGTGAACAGACATACGACTGTAAGTGAACAGACATACGACTGTAAGTGAACAGACATACGACTGTAAGTAAATACACACACGCCTGTAAGTGAACAGACATACGCCCGTAAGTGAACAGACATACGACTGTAAGTGAACACACATACGCCTGTAAGTGAACAGACATACGACTGTAAGTGAACACACACACGCCTGTAAGTGAACAGACATACGACAGTAAGTGAACAGACATACGCCTGTAAGTGAACAGACATACGACTGTAAGTGAACACACATACGATTGTAAGTGAACAGACATAGGACTGTAAGTGAACAGACATAGGACTGTAAGTGAACAGATATACGACAGTAAGTGAACAGACATACGACTGTAAGTGAACAGACATACGACTGTAAGTAAATACACACACGCCTGTAAGTAAACAGACAAACGCCCGTAAGTGAACAGACATACGACAGTAAGTGAACAGACATACGCCTGTAAGTGAACAGACATACGACTGTAAGTAAATACACACACGCCTGTAAGTAAACAGACATACGCCCGTAAGTGAACAGACATACGACAGTAAGTGAACACACATACGACTGTAAGTGAACAGACATACGCCTGTAAGTGAACAGACATACGACTGTAAGTGAACAGACATACGCCTGTAAGTGAACACACATACGACTGTAAGTGAACAGACATACGACTGTAAGTGAACAGACATACGACTGTAAGTGAACACACATACGCCTGTAAGTGAACAGACATACGACTGTAAGTGAACACACATACGACTGTAAGTGAACAGACATACGCCTGTAAGTGAACAGACATACGACTGTAAGTGAACACACATACGCCTGTAAGTGAACAGACATACGACTGTAAGTGAACAGACATACGCCTGTAAGTGAATAGACATACGACTGTAAGTGAACACACATACGCCTGTAAGTGAACAGACATACGACTGTAAGTAAATACACATACGCCTGTAAGTGAACAGACATACGACTGTAAGTGAACACACATACGCCTGTAAGTGAACAGACATACGACTGTAAGTAAATACACATACGCCTGTAAGTGAACACACATACGCCTGTAAGTGAACACACATACGCCTGTAAGTGAACAGACATACGACTGTAAGTAAATACACACACGCCTCTAAGTGAAAAGACATACGATTGTAAGTGAACAGACATACGACTGTAAGTGAACAGACATACGACTGTAAGTGAACAGACATACGACTGTAAGTAAATACACACACGCCTCTAAGTGAAAAGACATACGATTGTAAGTGAACAGACATACGATTGTAAGTGAACACACATACAACTGTAAGTGAACAGACATACGATTGTAAGTGAACAGATATACGACTGTAAGTGAATAGACATACGACTGTAAGTAAATACACACACGCCTCTAAGTGAAAAGACATACGATTGTAAGTGAACAGACATACGATTGTAAGTGAACACACATACAACTGTAAGTGAACAGACATACGATTGTAAGTGAACAGATATACGACTGTAAGTGAATAGACATACGACTGTAAGTGAACAGACATACGATTGTAAGTGAACAGACATACGACTGTAAGTAAACACACATACGACTGTAAGTGAACAGACATACGACTGTAAGTAAACACACATACGCCTGTAAGTAAACACACATACGCCTGTAAGTGAACAGACATACGCCTGTAAGTAAACACACATACGCCTGTAAGTGAACACACATACACCTGTAAGTGAACAGACATACGCCTGTAAGTGAACACACATACGCCCGGAAGTGAACAGACATACGACAGTAAGTGAACAGACATACGATTGTAAGTGAACACACATACGCCTGTAAGTGAACAGACATACGACTGTAAGTGAACACACATACGCCTGTAAGTAAATACACACACACCTGTAAGTAAACACACATACGCCCGTAAGTGAACAGACATACGACTGTAAGTGAACAGACATACGACTGTAAGTAAACACACATACGACTGTAAGTAAACACACATACGCCTGTAAGTGAACACACATACGCCTGTAAGTAAACACACATACGCCTGTAAGTGAATAGACATACGACTGTAAGTGAACACACATACGCCTGTAAGTGAACAGACATACGACTGTAAGTAAATACACATACGCCTGTAAGTGAACAGACATACGACTGTAAGTGAACACACATACGCCTGTAAGTGAACAGACATACGACTGTAAGTAAATACACATACGCCTGTAAGTGAACACACATACGCCTGTAAGTGAACACACATACGCCTGTAAGTGAACAGACATACGACTGTAAGTAAATACACACACGCCTCTAAGTGAAAAGACATACGATTGTAAGTGAACAGACATACGACTGTAAGTGAACAGACATACGACTGTAAGTGAACAGACATACGACTGTAAGTAAATACACACACGCCTCTAAGTGAAAAGACATACGATTGTAAGTGAACAGACATACGATTGTAAGTGAACACACATACAACTGTAAGTGAACAGACATACGATTGTAAGTGAACAGATATACGACTGTAAGTGAATAGACATACGACTGTAAGTAAATACACACACGCCTCTAAGTGAAAAGACATACGATTGTAAGTGAACAGACATACGATTGTAAGTGAACACACATACAACTGTAAGTGAACAGACATACGATTGTAAGTGAACAGATATACGACTGTAAGTGAATAGACATACGACTGTAAGTGAACAGACATACGATTGTAAGTGAACAGACATACGACTGTAAGTAAACACACATACGACTGTAAGTGAACAGACATACGACTGTAAGTAAACACACATACGCCTGTAAGTAAACACACATACGCCTGTAAGTGAACAGACATACGCCTGTAAGTAAACACACATACGCCTGTAAGTGAACACACATACACCTGTAAGTGAACAGACATACGCCTGTAAGTGAACACACATACGCCCGGAAGTGAACAGACATACGACAGTAAGTGAACAGACATACGATTGTAAGTGAACACACATACGCCTGTAAGTGAACAGACATACGACTGTAAGTGAACACACATACGCCTGTAAGTAAATACACACACACCTGTAAGTAAACACACATACGCCCGTAAGTGAACAGACATACGACTGTAAGTGAACAGACATACGACTGTAAGTAAACACACATACGACTGTAAGTAAACACACATACGCCTGTAAGTGAACACACATACGCCTGTAAGTAAACACACATACGCCTGTAAGTGAACACACATACACCTGTAAGTGAACAGACATACGCCTGTAAGTGAACACACAGACGCCCGTAAGTGAACAGACATACGACAGTAAGTGAACAGACATACGACTGTAAGTGAACAGACATACGCCCGGAAGTGAACACACATACGCCTGTAAGTGAACAGACATACGACAGTAAGTGAACAGACATACGACTGTAAGTGAACACACATACGCCCGGAAGTGAACACACATACGCCTGTAAGTGAACAGACATACGCCTGTCAGTGAACAGACATACGATTGTAAGTAAACAGACATACGACTTTAAGTGAACACACATACGCCTGTAAGTGAACACACATACACCTGTAAGTGAACAGACATACGCCTGTAAGTGAACACACATACGCCCGGAAGTGAACACACATACGCCTGTAAGTGAACAGACATACGACTGTAAGTGAACACACATACGCCTGTAAGTGAACACACATACGCCCGGAAGTGAACAGACATACGACAGTAAGTGAACAGACATACGACAGTAAGTGAACAGACATACGCCTGTAAGTGAACAGACATACGACTGTAAGTGAACACACACACACCTGTAAGTAAACACACATACGCCCGTAAGTGAACAGACATACGACAGTAAGTGAACAGACATACGACTGTAAGTGAACACACATACGATTGTAAGTGAACAGACATACGACTGTAAGTAAACACACATACGACTGTAAGTAAACACACATACGCCTGTAAGTGAACAGACATACGCCTGTAAGTAAACACACATACGCCTGTAAGTGAACACACATACACCTGTAAGTAAACAGACATACGCCTGTAAGTGAACACACAGACGCCCGTAAGTGAACAGACATACGCCTGTAAGTGAACAGACATACGACTGTAAGTGAACACACATACGCCTGTAAATGAACAGACATACGACTGTAAGTGAACAGACATACGACTGTAAGTGAACACACATACGATTGTAAGTGAACACACATACGACTGTAAGTGAACAGACATACGACTGTAAGTGAACAGACATACGATTGTAAGTGAACAGACCTACGACTGTAAGTGAACAGACATACGATTGTAAGTAAACAGACAAACGCCTGTAAGTGAACAGACATAAGACTGTAAGTAAACACACATACGACTGTAAGTAAACACACATACGCCTGTAAGTGAACAGACATACAACTGTAAGTGAACAGACATACGCCTGTAAGTGAACAGACATACGATTGTAAGTAAACAGACAAACGCCTGTAAGTGAACAGACATAAGACTGTAAGTAAACACACATACGACTGTAAGTAAACACACATACGCCTGTAAGTGAACAGACATACAACTGTAAGTGAACAGACATACGCCTGTAAGTGAACAGACATACGATTGTAAGTAAACAGACATACGACTGTAAGTGAACACACATACACCTGTAAGTGAACAGACATACGCCTGTAAGTGAACACACAGACGCCCGTAAGTGAACAGACATACGCCTGTAAGTGAACAGACATACGACTGTAAGTGAACACACATACGACTGTAAGTGAACACACATACGATTGTAAGTGAACACACATACGACTGTAAGTGAACAGACATACGACTGTAAGTGAACACACATACGACTGTAAGTGAACAGACATACGATTGTAAGTGAACAGACCTACGACTGTAAGTGAACAGACATACGATTGTAAGTAAACAGACAAATGCCTGTAAGTGAACAGACATAAGACTGTAAGTAAACACACATACGACTGTAAGTAAACACACATACGCCTGTAAGTGAACAGACATACAACTGTAAGTGAACAGACATACGCCTGTAAGTGAACAGACATACGATTGTAAGTAAACAGACAAACGCCTGTAAGTGAACAGACATAAGACTGTAAGTAAACACACATACGACTGTAAGTAAACACACATACGCCTGTAAGTAAACAGACATACAACTGTAAGTGAACAGACATACGCCTGTAAGTGAACAGACATACGATTGTAAGTAAACAGACATACGACTGTAAGTAAACACACATACGACTGTAAGTAAACACACATACGCCTGTAAGTGAACAGACATACAACTGTAAGTGAACAGACATACGATTGTAAGTAAACAGACAAACGCCTGTAAGTGAACAGACATAAGACTGTAAGTAAACACACATACGACTGTAAGTAAACACACATACGCCTGTAAGTGAACAGACATACAACTGTAAGTGAACAGACATACGCCTGTAAGTGAACAGACATACGACTGTAAGTAAACAGACATACGACTGTAAGTGAACACACATACGCCTGTAAGTGAACAGACATACGTCCGGAAGTGAACAGACATACGACTGTAAGTGAACAGACATACGACTGTAAGTGAACAGACATACGCCTGTAAGTGAACACACATACGCCTGTAAGTGAACAGACATACGACTGTAAGTGAACAGACATACGACTGTAAGTGAACAGACATACGCCTGTAAGTGAACACACATACGCCTGTAAGTGAACAGACATACGATTGTAAGTAAACAGACATACGACTGTAAGTGAACACACATACGCCTGTAAGTGAACAGACATACGTCCGGAAGTGAACAGACATACGCCTGTAAGTGAACAGACATACGACTGTAAGTGAACAGACATACGCCTGTAAGTGAATACACATACGACTGTAAGTGAACAGACATACGACTGTAAGTGAACACACATACGCCTGTAAGTGAACAGACATACGACTGTAAGTGAACAGACATACGCCTGTAAGTGAACAGACATACGCCTGTAAGTGAACAGACATACGACTGTAAGTGAACACACATACGACTGTAAGTGAACAGACATACGCCTGTAAGTGAACAGACATACGCCTGTAAGTGAACAGACATACGACTGTAAGTGAACAGACATACGCCTGTAAGTGAACACACATACGACTGTAAGTGAACACACATACGCCCGTAAGTGAACAGACATACGCCCGGAAGTGAACAGACATACGCCTGTAAGTGAACAGACATACGACTGTAAGTGAACACACATACGCCCGTAAGTGAACAGACATACGCCCGGAAGTGAACAGACATACGACAGTAAGTGAACAGACATACGCCTGTAAGTGAACACACATACGACTGTAAGTGAACACACATACGCCTGTAAGTGAACAGACATACGACTGTAAGTAAATACACACACGCCTGTAAGTAAACACACATACGCCCGTAAGTGAACAGACATACGACAGTAAGTGAACAGACATACGACTGTAAGTAAACACACATACGCCTGTAAGTGAACAGACATACGCCTGTAAGTGAACAGACATACGACTGTAAGTGAACAGACATACGACTGTAAGTGAACAGACATACGCCTGTAAGTGAACACACATACGCCTGTAAGTGAACACACATACGCCTGTAAGTGAACAGACATACGATTGTAAGTAAACAGACATACGACTGTAAGTGAACACACATACGCCTGTAAGTGAACAGACATACGTCCGGAAGTGAACAGACATACGCCTGTAAGTGAACAGACATACGATTGTAAGTGAACAGACATACGCCTGTAAGTGAACACACATACGACTGTAAGTGAACAGACATACGACTGTAAGTGAACACACATACGCCTGTAAGTGAACAGACATACGCCTGTAAGTGAACACACATACGCCTGTAAGTGAACAGACATACGACTGTAAGTGAACAGACATACGCCTGTAAGTGAACACACATACGACTGTAAGTGAACAGACATACGCCTGTAAGTGAACAGACATACGCCTGTAAGTGAACAGACATACGCCTGTAAGTGAACAGACATACGACTGTAAGTGAACACACATACGACTGTAAGTGAACAGACATACGCCTGTAAGTGAACAGACATACGCCTGTAAGTGAACAGACATACGCCTGTAAGTGAACAGACATACGCCTGTAAGTGAACAGACATACGACTGTAAGTGAACAGACATACGCCTGTAAGTGAACAGACATACGCCTGTAAGTGAACAGACATACGACTGTAAGTGAACAGACATACGCCTGTAAGTGAACAGACATACGACTGTAAGTGAACAGACATACGCCTGTAAGTGAACACACATACGACTGTAAGTGAACACACATACGCCCGTAAGTGAACAGACATACGCCCGGAAGTGAACAGACATACGCCTGTAAGTGAACAGACATACGACTGTAAGTGAACACACATACGCCCGTAAGTGAACAGACATACGCCCGGAAGTGAAAGGACATACGCCTGTAAGTGAACAGACATACGACTGTAAGTGAACAGACATACGCCCGGAAGTGAACAGACATACGACAGTAAGTGAACAGACATACGCCTGTAAGTGAACACACATACGACTGTAAGTGAACACACATACGCCTGTAAGTGAACAGACATACGACTGTAAGTAAATACACACACGCCTGTAAGTAAAGACACATACGCCCGTAAGTGAACAGACATACGACAGTAAGTGAACAGACATACGACTGTAAGTAAACACACATACGCCTGTAAGTGAACAGACATACGCCTGTAAGTAAACACACATACGCCTATAAGTGAACACACATACGCCTGTAAGTAAACAGACATACGCCTGTAAGTAAACAGACATACGCCTGTAAGTAAACACACATACGCCTATAAGTGAACACACATACGCCTGTAAGTAAACAGACATACGCCTGTAAGTGACCAGACATACGCCTGTAAGTAAACACACATATGCCTGTAAGTAAACACACATATGCCTGTAAGTAAACACACATACGCCTATAAGTGAACACACATACGCCTGTAAGTAAACACACATATGCCTGTAAGTAAACACACATACGCCTATAAGTAAACAGACATACGCCTATAAGTGAACACACATACGCCTGTAAGTAAACAGACATACGCCTGTAAGTAAACACACATATGCCTGTAAGTAAACACACATACGCCTATAAGTGAACACACATACGCCTGTAAGTAAACACACATATGCCTGTAAGTGAACACACATACGCCTGTAAGTAAACAGACATACGCCTATAAGTGAACACACATACGCCTGTAAGTAAACAGACATACGCCTGTAAGTAAACACACATATGCCTGTAAGTAAACACACATACGCCTATAAGTGAACACACATACGCCTGTAAGTAAACACACATACGCCTGTAAGTGAACAGACATACGCCTGTAAGTAAACACACATACGATTGTAAGTGAACAGACATATGATTGTAAGTGAACAGACATACGCCTGTAAGTGAACACACATACGATTGTAAGTGAACAGACATATGATTGTAAGTGAACAGACATACGCCAGTAAGTGAACACACATACGATTGTAAGTGAACAGACATATGATTGTAAGTGAACAGACATACGACTGTAAGTGAACAGACATACGATTGTAAGTGAACAGACATATGACTGTAAGTGAACAGACATACGACTGTAAGTGAACAGACATACGATTGTAAGTGAACAGACATACGACTGTAAGTGAACAGACATACGATTGTAAGTGAACAGACATATGACTGTAAGTAAATACACACACGCCTGTAAGTAAACACACATACGCCTGTAAGTGAACAGACATACGACTGTAAGTGAACAGACATACGACTATCAGTGAACAGACATACGATTGTAAGTGAACACACATACGACTGTAAGTGAACACACATACGACTGTAAGTGAACAGACATACGACTGTAAGTGAACACACATACGATTGTAAGTGAACAGACATACGACTGTAAGTGAACACACATACGACTGTAAGTGAACAGACATACGACTGTAAGTGAACACACATACGATTGTAAGTGAACAGACATATGATTGTAAGTGAACAGACATACGACTGTAAGTGAACAGACATACGATTGTAAGTGAACAGACATACGATTGTAAGTGAACAGACATATGACTGTAAGTGAACAGACATACGATTGTAAGTGAACAGACATATGACTGTAAGTAAATACACACACGCCTGTAAGTAAACACACATACGCCTGTAAGTGAACAGACATACGACTGTAAGTGAACAGACATACGATTGTAAGTGAACACACATACGACTGTAAGTGAACAGACATACGACTGTAAGTGAACAGACATACGACTGTAAGTGAACAGACATACGCCCGGAAGTGAACAGACATACGATTGTAAGTGAACAGACATACGACTGTAAGTGAACAGACATACGACTGTAAGTGAACAGACATACGACTGTAAGTGAACAGACATACGACTGTAAGTGAACACACATACGCCTGTAAGTGAACAGACATACGACTGTAAGTAAATACACACACGCCTGTAAGTAAACACACATACGCCTGTAAGTGAACAGACATACGACTGTAAGTGAACAGACATACGACTGTAAGTGAACAGACATACGCCCGGAAGTGAACAGACATACGACTGTAAGTGAACAGACATACGACTGTAAGTGAACAGACATACACCCGGAAGTGAACAGACATACGCCTGTAAGTGAACAGACATACGATTGTAAGTGAACAGACATACGCCTGTAAGTGAACAGACATACGACTGTAAGTGAACAGACATACGACTGTAAGTGAACAGACATACGACTGTAAGTAAATACACACACGCCTGTAAGTAAACACACATACGCCTGTAAGTGAACAGACATACGACTGTAAGTGAACAGACATACGACTGTAAGTGAACACACATACGATTGTAAGTGAACAGACATACGACTGTAAGTGAACACACATACGACTGTAAGTGAACAGACATACGACTGTAAGTAAATACACACACGCCTGTAAGTAAACACACATACGCCTGTAAGTGAACAGACATACGACTGTAAGTGAACAGACATACGACTGTAAGTGAACACACATACGATTGTAAGTGAACAGACATACGACTGTAAGTGAACAGACATACGCCCTGAAGTGAACAGACATACGACTGTAAGTGAACAGACATACGATTGTAAGTGAACAGTCATACGACTGTAAGTGAACAGACATACGACTGTAAGTGAACAGACATACGCCCGGAAGTGAACAGACATACGATTGTAAGTGAACAGACATACGCCCGGAAGTGAACAGACATACGACTGTAAGTGAACAGACATACGATTGTAAGTGAACAGACATACGCCTGTAAGTGAACAGACATACGACTGTAAGTGAACAGACATACGACTGTAAGTGAACAGACATACGATTGTAAGTGAACAGACATACGACTGTAAGTGAACAGACATACGATTGTAAGTGAACAGACATACGACTGTAAGTGAACAGACATACGATTGTAAGTGAACAGACATACGCCTGTAAGTGAACAGACATACGACTGTAAGTGAACAGACATACGACTGTAAGTGAACAGACATACGATTGTAAGTGAACACACATACGATTGTAAGTGAACAGACATACGATTGTAAGTGAACAGACATACGCCTGTAAGTGAACACACATACGATTGTAAGTGAACAGACATACGACTGTAAGTGAACAGACATACGATTGTAAGTGAACAGACATACGCCTGTAAGTGAACAGACATACGACTGTAAGTGAACAGACATACGACTGTACGTGAACAGACATACGATTGTAAGTGAACAGACATACGATTGTAAGTGAACAGACATACGACTGTAAGTGAACAGACATACGATTGTAAGTGAACAGACATACGCCTGTAAGTGAACAGACATACGACTGTAAGTGAACAGACATACGACTGTAAGTGAACACACATACGATTGTAAGTGAACAGACATACGATTGTAAGTGAACAGACATACGATTGTAAGTGAACAGACATACGCCTGTAAGTGAACACACATACGATTGTAAGTGAACAGACATACGCCTGTAAGTGAACAGACATACGATTGTAAGTGAACAGACATACGCCTGTAAGTGAACAGACATACGACTGTAAGTGAACACACATACGATTGTAAGTGAACAGACATACGATTGTAAGTGAACAGACATACGATTGTAAGTGAACAGACATAAGACTGTAAGTGAACAGACATACGACTGTAAGTGAACAGACATATGCCGGTACGTGAAAACACATATCTTTATTAAAATATTTTCACTGAAGTGTATGTATTGATCTCTGTTGATGAAGATGAAGATGATGATGACCCATCACAGAGGAACAGTGATTGATTAACATGTACATTTCAGACATGACAGTTGGTCTCTCTGGTATGTCCCGCCCCTCCTCCACCTTGATTGGATATCTGGGTCAAAGGTGACTGTGAACAGACGCTCATCGGCTCGTCACGCTGCAGACGTCTGTGTCAGAATATAAATACACAAAGAGGTAACTCAACACGCCGACCTCAGAAAGAACACTGGAGGCGTAGCTGTCTGTGCAGCTGCACTCTGCGCCGTCTTCAACGTGTTGTTCTTCCTTTGACATTTAACAGCAGGCTGGAACACCTTTAGGCATACACGCTGCCCCGTCAGGTCCAGAAGAAGTGCATCATGGGTACCTACAGTACTGGACAACAGCCAGTAACAGCACGTTTTCAGCATTTTGGCACTGACATGGTGCTGTTATATTAATTCTCCTGACATACACACAGGCACATTAGCATATGTGCTAATGTTAGCATCAGTACCTGTGATCAGTGATCAATACCTGTGTGATCAATGTGTGATCAGTGTGTTTGTGTTTTCAGATCATCAGAAGTTGGACCGTGAAGCTCGAATCTGTCGTTTACTGAAGCACCCCAACATTGGTGAGTACTTCCTTCAGGTCAGGGCCGGCCCCAGACATCTGGGGGCCTCCCAGAAACAGTCACATGACACTAAACCAACAGGTGTGCGTACTGTGGAAAAAGACATGAGAAAGAGACTGAAGTGTGAGCTGTCAGCACAGACTGTCTTTAGTCAGTTTTGTTGAGTCTGTGTTCATAGTGACTGAGAGTCTGAATCTGAGTCTGATTCTGAATCTGAGTCTGATTATGAATCTGACTCTGAGTCTGAATCTAAATATGAGTCTGAGTCTGAGTCTGAATTTGAATCTGAGTCTGAATCTGAGCCTGAGTCTGAATCTGAGTCTGAGTCTGAATTTGAATCTGAGTCTGAGTCTGAGTCTGAATCTGAGTCTGAGTCTGAGTCTGAATCTGAGTCTGAGTCTGAGTCTTAGTATCAATCTGAGTCTGAGTCTGAATCTGAATCTGAGTCTGAGTCTGACTCTGAGTCTGAGTCTGAGTCTTAGTCTCAATCTGAATCTGAGTCTGAATCTGAGTCTGAGTCTGAATCTGAGTCTGAATTTGAATCTGAATCTGAGCCTGAATCTGAATCTGAATCTGAGCCTGAATCTGAATCTGAGTCTGAATCTGAATCTGAGTCTGAGTCTGAATCTGAATCTGAATCTGAATCTGAGTCTGAGTCTGAATCTGAATCTGAATCTGAGTCTGAATCTGAGTCTGAATTTGAATCTGAATCTGAGCCTGAATCTGAATCTGAATCTGAGTCTGAATCTGAGCCTGAATCTGAATCTGAGCCTGAGTCTGAGTCTGAATCTGTGTCTGAATCTGAGTCTGAAATTGAATCTGAGTCTGAGTCTGAGTCTGAGTCTGAATCTGAGTCTGAATTTGAATCTGACTCTGAGTCTGAGTCTGAATTTGAATCTGAGTCTGAATCTGAATATGAGTCTGAGTCTGAGCCTGAATCTGAATATGAGTCTGAGCCTGAGTCTGAATCTGAGTCTGAATTTGAATCTGAATCTGAGCCTGAATCTGAATCTGAGTCTGAGTCTGAGTCTGAATCTGAATCTGAATCTGAATCTGAGTCTGAGTCTGAGTCTGAATCTGAGTCTGAGTCTGAATCTGAATCTGAGTCTGAATCTGAGTCTGAATTTGAATCTGAGTCTGAATCTGAATCTGAATCTAAGTCTGAATTTGAATCTGAATCTGAGCCTGAATCTGAATCTGACTCAGAGTCTGAGTCTGAGTCTGAATCTGAATCTGAATCTGAGTCTGAGTCTGAATCTGAATCTGAATCTGAGTCTGAATCTGAGTCTGAATTTGAATCTGAGTCTGAATCTGAATCTGAGTCTGAATTTGAATCTGAATCTGAATCTGAATCTGAATCTGAATCTGAGTCTGAATCTGAGCCTGAATCTGACTCTGAGTCTGAGTCTGAATCTGAATCTGAGTCTGAGTCTGAGTCTGGTCTGAATCTCAGTCTGAATCTGAGTCTGAATTTGAATCTGACTCTGAGTCTGAGTCTGAGTCTGAATCTGAATCTGAATCTGAGTCTGAATCTGAGTCTGAATTTGAATCTGAGTCTGAATCTGAATCTGAGTCTGAATTTGAATCTGAATCTGAATCTGAACCTGAATCTGAATCTGAGTCTGAATCTGAGCCTGAGTCTGACTCTGAGTCTGAGTCTGAATCTGAATCTGAGTCTGAGTCTGAGTCTGGTCTGAATCTCAGTCTGAATCTGAGTCTGAATCTGAGTCTGAGTCTGAGTCTGAGTCTGAATCTGAGTCTGAATCTGAATCTGAATCTGAGTCTGAGTCTGAATCTGAATCTGAATCTGAGTCTGAATCTGAGTCTGAATTTGAATCTGAGTCTGAATCTGAATCTGAGTCTGAATTTGAATCTGAATCTGAATCTGAACCTGAATCTGAACCTGAGTCTGAATCTGAGCCTGAATCTGACTCTGAGTCTGAGTCTGAATCTGAATCTGAGTCTGAGTCTGAGTCTGGTCTGAATCTCAGTCTGAATCTCAGTCTGAATCTGACTCTGAGTCTGAGTCTGAGTCTGAATCTGAATCTGAATCTGAATCTGAGTCTGAGTCTGAATCTGAATCTGAATCTGAGTCTGAATCTGAGTCTGAATTTGAATCTGAGTCTGAATCTGAATCTGAGTCTGAATTTGAATCTGAATCTGAATCTGAACCTGAATCTGAATCTGAGTCTGAATCTGAGCCTGAATCTGACTCTGAGTCTGACTCTGAATCTGAATCTGAATCTGAGTCTGAGTCTGAGTCTGGTCTGAATCTCAGTCTGAATCTGAGTCTGAATTTGAATCTGAGTCTGAGTCTGAGTCTGACTACATTTTCCTGCTGTCAGTGCTGCTGCAGATACATCTACTGTTTCTTCTACTTTTTTAAAAAAAAAAAAACTAGCTCTCCTCGTACCACTCCTGCTGTTACTGTGTGTACAGTTACTGTGTGTGTACTACTCTGTGCTGTTTGGCTGAGGATAAGGATGATGATGATAAATTATGGAAGTGTTGGTGTTACTAACGGCAACCAGAGTATAATTACTAATTGATGAGGAGGTGTAATCACCGTGGAGACGAGTTCTTCCTCCTCCTCCTCCTCCTCACTGATCTCTGATCAGCTGCTATAACACAGCGCTCACTGCAGTGCACGTACAAACAACACACAGTAAAGATATTCAGTAATACACATCAGCTGTAATACACTGTGTGCTGTAGTGGAGTAAGTATAATATTCCAAAGCTGGCTGTGCCACAGAATCTGTGATCAGAATCTGTTTTAACACTGATCAGTGCTGAGAGGCTGACAACAACCAGGAGACACACTTCCTGTGTTTCATTCACAATAAAAGCCTGACACAGTTCTGTTTCCTTCATTAGACTGATTTTTAAAGACAACACACATTAACTAACATCACTGTCAATGTGTCAGGGTTTATTTTCAGCTGTAATTCTTTGGAGAGAGATTTTTAAAAACAGTAAAACATGAGCTAATGAATTCATCGGACACGTTCAGGGTTCAGTCGATGTAGACGATGATCATCATGGAGGTCTGGATGAAACGTTAAAAGCTGCAGTCATAATCAGTAAACCGGAGTCACGATAATAAACACATGACCCACTCAGCTCAGAGCTGTGAGACAATACTACAGACCAGGGACCAGGACAGGGACATGTCACATTTAACTGGTCACCATCACTGTGGTGGCATCTGCCAACAGTCCGTGCACATCTGTTTGGCAGCTGCGTGAGAAATGTACGATATTCTACCTTCACTTTTTGTGTAACGTGTAATGTCACCTCAGACAGCATCAGCAGAACCTGAACTGTTCAGACAAACTTTAACCGACTGTGAAACAAGGTCAAGTTAACACTGCTCTGCTTACAGAGCTAACGTCAGCTGGCTAACGTAAGTGATCTAACATAGGTAACATCAGTGGGCTAATGTAGCTCACATTATTAAACTAATATAGCTAATGCTAGTGGGGCCAATATGGCTAACGTTATTGGACTAACATAGCTCACGCTAGTGGGCCAGTGTAGCTAACATAGTTGAACTAACGTGGCCAATATAAGTGGGCCACAGTAGCCTACGTCATCGCACTAACGTAGCTAATGTTATTGATTTGATTTGATTTGATTTGATTTTTATTCGCACATCAATATAGTACCGATACCATTCAATAAATGCATCACAAATTTGGATGTGTGAAGGGGACACCCCAAGTAGGCTACCCAAAGCTTTTAGGAGGGGGCCCAACATAAAACACAAATAGAACATTAGACATAATACACAAAAAACAAACAAACAAAAAAAAAACATACAAACAAACAATCCCCAGACACTAGATCAGTCTGATATTACCATAGGTAGT
Organism: Cromileptes altivelis; assembly: GCA_013133815.1. NCBI lineage: Eukaryota > Metazoa > Chordata > Actinopteri > Perciformes > Serranidae > Cromileptes > Cromileptes altivelis. Next base: position 42,486,570 of record CM023143.1, read on the forward strand.
GTTCCTCTGAACATATATTCAATCATGCATCTGCATCAGAAGTATCAAGAGTATCACAAGTATCAAAAAGTCAAGGAGTGCCCCAGATACTCCAGAATCAGGCACCAAACAAACAAAATATCAGCATATCAATAATGTAAATTTACAAGATACAAATCAGATCAAAACACCTGGGGCATGAGTTCACAGTTCCTTATATGTAGATAACAGCTTCTCTTCCTCTTTAGATTCTTTTTGAAAAGGAAAACAGAATGTGACATTTTAATATCGTCTTCTAGCTCGTTCCATATCTGTGGTCCTCTGCTCACAATGCTCAAGCTGGTGCATTTAAGCCTTCGTTTTTTTCCCATAACAAGATGTTTTTTCCTGGTGTCATACATGTGCAGAGGGAGGCAGACTGGAACAAGGTGACATAATTGGCAGTTTAACCCATGAACAACCTGATACATTGTACATGCATTATGAAAGACATTGCACTCAGCAAGCCTCAGAAGACCATACTTGCGGAAAAAGGGACCTGTTGAAGCATTACCACTGGACCACGGCAAGACACGTATAACTCTCTTTTGGAAGATCTCTAATTTTTTGAGGTGACTAGGAAAAGTGTTGCACCAAATAATATTACAGTAATTTATATGCGGCTCAAATAGAGATTTATATAAAGTAAGGAGTGCTGAAAGTGGAAGAAAATTCCTTAAAGAACAAGCCAACATATTTAGACAATTTTTTGTTAAATCATCAATATGGCATTTGAAATTTAAATACTCATCAATGTGGACCCCCAGAAATAGTTACTATACTCTCATGTTATTGGGCTAATGTAGCTAACATAAGTGGGCCACAGTAGCCTACGTCATCGGACTAACATAGCTAATGTTATTGGGCTAATGTAGCTAACATAAATCAGCTAATGTAGCTAATGTCAGTGGGCTGACATAGCTAGCAATGTAGCTAACATTAGCTGGCCAGTGTAGCTAATATTTACTGGGCCAATATGGCTAACATTAGTGGGCTAACATAGCAAATAATAGTGGGCCAACATAGCTCACACTCTGGGACTGATGTAGCTAATGTAAGTGAGCAAACTTAGCTAACGTTATTGGACTAACATAGTTACTGTACTGTCATGTTATTGGGCTAATGTAGCTAACATAAGTGGGCCAACGAGCTAATGTAATTGAAGTAAAAGTTGCTAGCATAAGTGGGCCAATGTCTATTTTTTGTGGTGTGTCCTGCACCGTTTGCCCCAGTTTTGGCTGATTCAGCATGTTGAATCAGTGTCGGTGACGGTGGAGTCTGCTGGTATTTTGGTTCTTTGTTGCACCCTTAGTTGTAATCAAGCTGCTGCAGCAGCTTCCTGCTTTGTCCTGTTGCTCTTCCTGTTTCCCTTTTTAAATAACGACAACAAACGACCGCCGTCTGCAGGTGTGGAGAGTTATTTCCTGTCAGCAGGAGCAGAACAGACGTGATGGTTGGCCATCAGCTGTGCAATTTTGGGCCGAGGGGATTGAGGTCATGATTGACAGCTGTGTGTGCCAATCAGTGTGCTCGCCCACGGTGTGCTGCTTGCGATTGGTCGGAGGAGTGTTTGTGCGGGGACTCGATACAGGCAGAGATTGCTACTGCACAGACTCTGGCTTCAAGTGACGTCAGCACAAGGCGGCAGCAGCTGTATTCAGGATATTCTGGCTCCAGTTCTGTAGTTTGGGGCTGAGCGGGGAGACTTGTTTTAATGTTTCTGTTTATCAAAGTACTGATTGGAGGCGGAGCCTGTCCGGCAGGTGTCAGAGCGTGGGATCAGATGAGGAAGTGATGCGGAGCTGCTCAGTGTCTGTCTGACACTTTGTTTCTGTGAAATCAAACAGTTTGTTCTTCAGACAGACACAAACTGAGTCTTTCTTAAAGTGAATCAGTCAGATGTTCAAATATGACCTCACATGGACCCAACCAGCCAATCAGGAGGCAGCAGCTGAACCCAACATCCAATCAGAGCTCTGTGTGGGCAGGTGATGCTCCACAGATACTGAGGGCTGTTACGTAACTCTGTGTGTGTGTGTGTGTGTGTGTGTGTGTGTGAGTGTGAGTGTTGCTAGGCAACAGTGTCCTTAGGTGAAGGCATTAAAACCCTCTCTCCTCCTACACACACACACACACACACACACGCACGCACGCACGCATGCACGCGCGCGTGCACACACACACACGCGCACACACACACACCTGTGTGAAAGCACTCAGAAAGAAATAATCAGGTTTTTCTCTCGAAACACTCCTACACAGTACAGCAGTGGGATTTAATTTGTGTGTGTGTGTGTGTGTGTGTGTGTGTGTGTGTGTGGGCAGCAGTTATATATCCTATTATACAATATATGCAGAGTTTCCACATTCAGAGCAGAAACAGACAAACACTCAGACGTCTACAGTCGTCAAGTATTCACACATCTCACTGCAGTGAAATACACACTTTAGTACACACAGTAAAATACTGCAGTGCCTGTAGTAGCTGTGTTCCAGTCATGTGCTTCAACCTCCTCAGACCCTGCGTCCTCACAGTGGACGTCTCATTCTGGGTTTCATCCTGTTTCACTCAGACCTGTTGTCCTCCATCATGGACACTCTCTGTCCCACATAGTGGCAGTGAGACCACAATACACTAATCCATGTAAAAACAAGATGGCTGCCATCTCTGCCAAGACAGTTTGCAGCTGATCCTGAAACAGAAGTAGACAAAACCTGATCAGAGTTTATGGTTCAAACTTTATTTATGATAAATAATGTTTGTAATTTTTTTTTCTTTTTTTAGATATATTTTTTATTGCTTTTTGATTCCAGAGTAAACACACATCAAGCAATTAGCATAGAAAAATATTTCTGAAATATACATAGCACCTCAAACCTCCCTCCCTCCCTCCCTCACAAAACAAAGACTGAGCACATCACATGAACAACTCAGCCAAGGTTATCATCTAAAGCAGATATAGAAAATAATAATAAAATAAAACACAGGATTTCAACTTTACATGTACACAACAATAGAGGACAGATATTTAGACCCCCACTAGCTGTCTTTAAGGTATTCTAGGATAGGGCTCCAAATTCTGTTGAATATTTGAATCTTGTTCTTGCTAGAGAACCGCAACCTTTCTAAGTGTAGAACATTCATCAGCTCTCTTATCCACATAACATATGTTGGAGCACTGTCAGATTTCCACAGAAGCAAAATAATCTTTCTTGCTACTATCATACCATACGCTATAGCCTGCGATTCATATTTGTCTACTGCAAGTAATACATTCGTGGCTCCTAAAACAGCAACTAGTGGGTTGGGTTCCCAGGTCTTCTCAAAGGCTTTAGAAAACATTCAAAAAATAATGTTTGTAGTTAATAAGGAAGGACTCATCTGAGGACACTGGGACTTTATTATCGGCTCGTTTGAGGACACTGGGACTTTTTTGTCTTGTTTGATTACATTGGTACGAATGGACAGACTGTCTCTACAAACAAAAGGACAGTGTCCTTGCTCAGAGTATGGAACAAATACAATTGAGGTAGACTTTTAGATTGTTTCATTATTTGTAATTTCATTTTTACACAACAACAGTTTGATTCTTTTTTTCATACTGTGACTGTTAAACCTAACGTCCTCACATGAGGACATCTGTTTTTTTCCCAAAACTATTTCCTGTTCAAAGACACTGTTTAGTGTTTTAATATTTATCAGACTGATCTGAAACAGCTCAGAGACATTAAAGAGTCATATCAGAGACATATTTCAGTCTTATAGCTGTTCACTGCTCTGTGTGCATTATGACGTGTTTATAATCAGTGTCACTGCTCTGTGTGCATTATAACACGTTTATAATCGGTGTTATTGAGCTGTGTGTGGTTGTGTACTGTTGGCGACATGTTGCTGTGTTTTAACGTGTTTCTTTTTTCAGTTCGGCTACATGACAGCATCTCAGAGGAGGCGCATCATTACCTCATCTTTGACCTGTGAGTGCTGCTGTATGATACATCATGTTACATACATGTGATGATAACCATGATATGATTAATGTCACATGATGTCATGTTGTTTATGAGGCGCTCCATGAAGCTTCCGTGGTGTTTTTGTGCCTCAGGGTAACAGGTGGAGAGCTATTTGAAGATATTGTAGCCAGAGAATATTACAGTGAAGCTGACGCCAGGTAGGAAACACACATCACTACATATGACACTGTCACTGATGGGACCCTTGACCTCTGACCCCTGACCCCTGACCTCTGTCTCTGTCTACAGTCACTGTATCCAACAGATTTTAGAGGCGGTGCTACATTGTCACCAGATGGGTGTGGTCCACCGAGACCTGAAGGTATCTGTCTGACTGTAACGTGTTCAAATGCATTTTTAGTGTTTTTAAACTAATAGGCAGGGTTAGCTGTTAGCGACTCCTATGTAAACTAATGGGCAGAGTTAGCGTGTTAGCGACTCCTATGTAAACCAGTGGGCAGAGTTAGCATGTTAGCTTCTCCTATATAAACTAATGGGCAGAGTTAGCTGTTAGCCTCTCCTATGTAAACTAATGGGCAGAGTTAGCTGTTAGCCTCTCCTGTGTAAACCGGTGGGCAGAGTTAGCATGTTAGCCTCTCCTCTGTGTCTCCAGCCAGAGAACCTTCTGCTGGCCTCAAAGTCAAAAGGAGCGGCGGTGAAACTGGCCGACTTCGGCCTCGCCATCGAGGTGGAGGGAGACCAGCAGGCCTGGTTTGGTAAGACATCACTGATACTGTAGGACTACTGCAGTAATACTTTTACTTCCAATTTATTTAATTTAATTTAAAAGAAGTTTTCATTTATCTGTTTTATTTTATGGGATTCTATTTAATTTCCTTTACTTCGTCCTATTATTTCTTTCTATTTTTTTTATTACTTCTTCAATTATTTATATTTATAAAATAATACTTTATGTTTTGTGTATGAATTTACATCATTTTATATATATTTTCACATTTATTTAGTTATGCTACACATTAATTATATTTTATCCTTTCCTTCTGTTTTATTTTATCTCAGTCTACTGAATTGTACTTAATTTAATTTTATTTTTTGTATTTTTTTTTACTCATTTTAATTTTAACACTAGTCTAGTTATTGTTTTCTGTAGTTTATTAAACATGTACTTTGTTTTATTCTTATTTCATTTTATTTCATATATTTTTGTCTGTAGTTTTTTTTTATCTTATTTAAATTAATTCTTTCATCACTTTTACCTTGTTTTTATATTTTCCTAAATTTTGTTTTATATTATTTTTATTTCACTGTAATTTACTTTATTTTAATGAACTTTTTTTCTCGTTATATTTTATTTTATTTATTTATTTTCATTCACAACACCTTAGCAAGCACCTAGTAATCTGTGCATCCTCTGTGCATTTGTTCCCAGGCTTTGCGGGGACTCCAGGTTACCTGTCCCCAGAGGTGTTGAGGAAGGATCCATACGGCAAAGCAGTCGACCTTTGGGCCTGTGGTCAGATTCTACTACTGCTTCCTTGTTTCCTTGTTTCTTCTCTTTGTCTCCTTGTATCCTCTCTCAGGTGTGTCTGTTTGCGTGTCACAGGTGTGATTCTCTACATCTTATTGGTCGGTTACCCTCCATTCTGGGATGAAGATCAACATCGTCTCTACCAGCAGATCAAAGCTGGAGCTTATGATGTAGGTCACATGACCCTGTACCTCTGTCACATGACCCTGTACCTCTGTCACATGACTCTGTACCTGTCACATGACTCTGTACCTCTGTCACATGACCCTGTACCTCTGTCACATGACCCTGTACCCCTGTCACATGACTCTGTACCTGTCACATGACTCTGTACCTCTGTGACATGACCCTGTACCTCTGTCACATGACCCTGTACCTGTCACATGACTCTGTACCTGTCACATGACCCTGTATGTGTCACATGACTCTGTACCTGTCACATGACTCTGTACCTCTGTCAAATGACCCTGTACCTCTGTCACATGACCCTGTACCTGTCACATGACTCTGTACCTGTCACATGACTCTGTACCTCTGTCAAATGACCCTGTACCTCTGTCACATGACCCTGTACCTGTCACATGACTCTGTACCTGTCACATGACTCTGTACCTCTGTCACATGACCATGTACCTGTCACATGACTCTGTACCTCTGTCAAATGACCCTGTACCTCTGTCACATGACCCTGTACCTGTCACATGACTCTGTACCTCTGTCACATGACCCTGTACCTGTCACATGACCCTGTACCTGTCACATGACTCTGTACCTCTGTCACATGACTCTGTACCTCTGTCACATTACCCTGTACCTGTCACATAACTCTGTACCTCTGTCACATGACTCTGTACCTCTGTCACATGACACTGTACCTGTCACATGACTCTGTCCCTCTGTCACATGACTCTGTACCTCTGTCACATGACCCTGTACCTCTGTCACATGACCCTGTACCCCTGTCACATGACTCTGTACCTGTCACATGACCCTGTACCTCTGTCACATGACCCTGTACGTGTCACATGACTCTGTACCTCTGTCACATGACCCTCTACCTCTGTCACATGACCCTGTACCTCTGTCACATGACTCTGTACCTGTCACATGACTGTGTACCTGTCACATGACTCTGTACCTCTGTCACATGACTCTGTACCTCTGTCACATTACCCTGTACCTGTCACATGACTCTGTACCTCTGTCACATGACTCTGTACCTCTGTCACATGACCCTGTACCTGTCACATGACTCTGTACCTGTCACATGACCCTGTACCTGTCACATGACCCTGTACCTGTCACATGACTCTGTACACATGACTCTGTACCTCTGTCACATGACCCTGTACCTGTCACATGACTCTGTACCTCTGTCACATGACTCTGTACCTCTGTCACATGACCCTGTACCTGTCACATGACTCTGTACCTCTGTCACATGACTCTCTACCTCTGTCACATGACCCTGTACCTGTCACATGACCCTGTACCTCTGTCACATGACTCTGTACCTGTCACATGACACTGTACCTGTCACATGACTCTGTCACATGACCCTGTACCTGTCACATGACTCTGTACCTCTGTCACATGACTCTGTACCTCTGTCACACCTGTCACATGACCCTGTACCTGTCACATGACCCTGTACCTCTGTCACATGACCCTGTACCTGTCACATGACTCTGTACCTGTCACATGACTCTGTACCTCTGTCACATGACTCTGTACCTCTGTCACATGACTCTGTACCTCTGTCACATGACCCTGTACCTGTCACATGACTCTGTACCTCTGTCACATGACCCTGTACCTCTGTCACATGACTCATAACTCTGTACCTCTGTACCTGTACCTGTCACATGACTCTGTACCTGTCACATGACTGTACCTGTCACATGACTCTGTACCTCAGTCACATGACTCTGTACACATGACCCTGTACCTGTCACATGACTCTGTACCTGTCACATGACTCTGTACTCTGTGTACCTCTGTCATGACTCTGTACCTGTCACATGACTCTATACCTCTGTCACATGACTCTGTACCTCTGTCACATGACCCTGTACCTGTCACATGACTCTGTACCTCTGTCACATGACTCCTGTACCTGTCACATGACTCTGTACCTGTCACATGACCCTCTGTACCTGTCACATGACCCTGTACCTGTCACATGACTGTACCTCTGTCACATGACTCTGTACCTGTCACTGTACCTGTACCTGTCACATGACCTGTACCTGTCACATGACCATGTACCTCTGTCACATGACCCTGTACCTGTCACATGACTCTGTACCTCTGTCACATGACTCTGTACCTCTGTCACATGACCCTGTACCTGTACCTGTCACATGACTCTGTACCTCTGTCACATGACTCTGTACCTCTGTCACATGACTCTGTACCTGACCCTGTACCTGACCCTTTACCTCTGTCACATGACTCTGTACCTCTGTCACATGACCCTGTACCTGTCACATGACTCTGTACCTCTGTCACATGACTCTGTACCTGTACCTCTGTCACATGACATGACTCTGTACCTGTCACATGACTCTGTCCTGTACCTGTCACATGACTCTGTACCTCTGTCACATGACCCTGTACCTGTCACATGACTCTGTACCTCTGTCACATGACTCTGTACCTCTGTCACATGACCCTGTACCTGTCACATGACTCTGTACCTCTGTCACATGACTCTGTACCTCTGTCACATGACCCTGTACCTCTGTCACATGACTGTACCTGTCACCTGTCACATGACCCTGTACCTGTCACATGACCCTGTACCTGTCACATGACTCTGTCACATGACCCTGTACCTGTCACATGACCCTGTACCTCTGTCACATGACCCTGTACCTGTCACATGACTCTGTACCTCTGTCACATGACTCTGTACCTCTGTCACATGACCCTGTACCTGTCACATGACTCTGTACCTCTGTCACATGACTCTGTACCTGTCACATGACTGTCACATGACTCTGTACCTGTCACATGACTCTGTACCTCTGTCACATGACCTGTACCTCTGTCACATGACCCTGTACCTCTGTCACATGACCTGTACCTGTCACATGACCCTGTACCTGTCACATGACTCACATGACATGACTGTACCTGTCACATGACTCTGTACCTGTCACATGACTCTGTACCTGTCACATGACTCTGTACCTGTACATGACTGTCACATGACCCTGTCACATGACTGTACCTCTGTCACATGACCTGTACCTGTACTGTCACATGACTGTACCTGTACCTGTCACATGACTCTGTCACATGACCTGTCACTGTCACATGACTGTACCTGTACCTCTGTCACATGACTCTGTACCTCTGTCACATGACCTCTGTACCTCTGTCACATGACTCTGTACCTGTCACATGACCCTGTACCTGTCACATAACTCTGTACCTGTCACATGACTCTGTACCTCTGTCACATGACCCTGTACCTCTGTCACATGACCATGTACCTGTCACATGGCCCTGTACCTCTGTCACATGACCCTGTACCTCTGTCACATGACCCTGTACCTGTACCTGTCACATGACTCTGTACCTCTGTCACATGACCCTGTACATAACTCTGTACTCTGTCACATGACCCTGTACCTCTGACTCTGTACCTCTGTCACATGACCCTGTACATGACCCTGTACCTCTGTCACATGACCCTGTACCTGTCACATGACTCTGTCACATGACTCTGTACCTCTGTCACATGACTCTGTACCTGTACCTCTGTCACATGACCCTGTACTGTACCTGTCACATGACTCTGTACCTCTGTCACATGACCCTGTACCTGTGTCACATGACTGTACTGTGTACCTGTCACATGACTCTGTACCTGTCACATGACTCTGTACCTCTGTCACATGACTCTGTCACATGACTCTGTACCTCTGTCACATGACTCTGTACCTGTCACATAACTCTGTACCTGTCACATGACTCTGTCACATGACTCTGTACCTCTGTCACATGACTCTGTACCTGTCACATGACTCTGTACCTCTGTCACATGACTCTGTACCTGTCACATGACCCTGTACCTGTCACATGACCCTGTACCTGTCACATGACTCTGTACCTCTGTCACATGACCTGTACCTCTGTCACATGACTTTACCTCTGTCACATGTCACATGACTCTGTACCTGTCACATGACTCTGTACCTCTGTCACATGACCCTGTACCTGTGTCACATGACTCTGTACCTCTGTCACATGACCCTGTACCTCTGTCACATGACTCTGTACCTGTAACATGACACATGACCCTGTACCTCTGTCACATGACTCTGTCACATGACTCTGTACCTCTGTCACATGACCCTGTACCTGTCACATGACTCTGTACATGACTCTGTCACATGACTCTGTACCTCTGTCACATGACCCTGTACATGACTCTGTACCTCTGTCACATGACCCTGTACCTGTCACATGACTCTGTACCTGTCACATGACTCTGTACCTCTGTACCCCTGTCACATGACTCTGTACCTGTCACATGACCCTGTACCTGTCACACATGACTGTACCTGTACCTCTGTCACATGACTCTGTACCTCTGTCACATGACTCTGTACCTCTGTCACATGACTCTGTACCTCTGTCACATGACCCTGTACCTCTGTCACATGACCCTGTACCTGTCACATGACCCTGTCACCTGTACTTGTCACATGACCCTGTACCTCTGTCACATGACCCTGTACCTGTCACATGACTCTGTACCTGTCACATGACTCTGTACCTCTGTCACATGACCCTGTACCTCTGTCACATGACCCTGTACCTGTCACATGACCCTGTACTGTCACATGACCCTGTACCTGTACCTGTCACATGACTCTGTACCTCTGTCACATCACCCTGTACCTGTCACATGACTCTGTACCTGTACCTGTCACATGACCCTGTACCTCTGTCACATGACCCTGTACCTGTCACCTGTCACATGACCCTGTACCTCTGTCACATGACTCTGTCACCTCTGTCACATGACCCTGTACCTCTGTCACATGACTCTGTACCTCTGTCACATGACCCTGTCCCTCTGTCACATGACCCTGTACCTGTCACATGACTCTGTACCTGTACCTCTGTCACATGACTCTGTACCTCTGTCACATGACTCTGTACCTGTCACATGACCCTGTCACATGACTCTGTACACATGACTCTGTACCTGTACCTGTCACATGACTCTGTACCTCTGTCACATGACTCTGTACCTCTGTCACATGACCCTGTACCTCTGTCACATGACCCTGTACCTCTGTCACATGACCCTGTACCTCTGTCACATGACCCTGTACCTCTGTCACATGACTCTGTACCTCTGTCACATGACTCTGTACCTCTGTCACATGACCGTGTACCTGTCACATGACTCTGTACCTCAGTCACATGACTCTGTACCTCTGTCACATGACCCTGTACCTGTCACATGACCCTGTACCTGTCACATGACTCTGTACCTGTCACATGACTCTATACCTCTGTCACATGACCCTGTACCTGTCACATGACCCTGTACCTGTCACATGACCCTGTACCTGTCACATGACTCTGTACCTGTCACATGACTCTATACCTCTGTCACATGACCCTGTACCTCTGTCACATGACCCTTTACCTCTGTCACATGACTCTGTACCTCTGTCACATGACTCTGTCCCTCTGTCACATGACCCTGTACCTGTCACATGACTCTGTACCTCTGTCACATGACCCTGTCCCTCTGTCACATGACCCTGTACCTGTCACATGACTCTGTACCTGTCACATAACTCTGTACCTCTGTCACATGACTCTGTACCTGTCACATGACCCTGTACCTCTGTCACATGACCCTGTACCTGTCACATGACCCTGTACCTGTCACATGACCCTGTACCTCTGTCACATGACCCTGTACCTCTGTCACATGACCCTGTACCTGTCACATGACCCTGTACCTCTGTCACATGACCCTGTACCTGTCACATGACTCTGTACCTCTGTCACATGACCCTGTACCTGTACATGACTGTACCTGTCACATGACTCTGTACCTCTGTCACATGACTCTGTACCTCTGTCACATGACCCTGTACCTGTCACATGACTCTGTACCTCTGTCACATGACACCTGTCACATGACCTGTACCTCTGTCACATGACTTTGTACCTGTCACCTCTGTCACATGACTCTGTACCTGTCACATGACTCTGTACCTCTGTCACATGACTCTGTACCTGTCACATGACTCTGTACCTCTGTCACATGACCCTGTACTGTACCTCTGTCACATGACTCTGTACCTCTGTCACATGACACTGTACGTGTCACATGACCCTGTACCTCTGTCACATGACCCTGTACCTCTGTCACATGACCCTGTACCTGTCACATGACCCTGTACCTGTCACATGACTCTGTACCTCTGTCACATGACCCTGTACCTGTCACATGACTCTGTACCTGTCACATGACTCTGTACCTGTACCTGTACCTGTCACATGACTCTGTACCTGTCACATGACCCTGTACCTGTCACATGACCCTGTACCTCTGTCACATGACCCTGTACCTGTACCTCTGTCACATGACTCTGTACCTGTCACATGACTCTGTACCTCTGTCACATGACTCTGTACCTCTGTCACATGACACTGTACCTGTCACATGACTCTGTACCTCTGTCACATGACCCTGTACCTCTGTCACATGACCCTGTACCTGTCACATGACTCTGTATCTGTCACATGACTCTGTACCTCTGTCACATGACTCTGTACCTCTGTCACATGACCCTGTACCTGTCACATGACTCTGTACCTCTGTCACATGACCCTGTACCTCTGTCACATGACCCTGTACCTGTCACATGACTCTGTACCTCTGTCACATGACTCTGTACCTCTGTCACATGACTCTGTACCTGTCACATGACCCTGTACCTGTCACATGACTCTGTACCTCTGTCACATGACCCTGTACCTGTCACATGACTCTGTACCTCTGTCACATGACTCTGTACCTCTGTCACATGACTCTGTACCTGTCACATGACTCTGTACCTCTGTCACATGACCCTGTACCTGTCACATGACTCTGTACCTCTGTCACATGACTCTGTACCTCTGTCACATGACTCTGTACCTCTGTCACATGACCCTGTACCTCTGTCACATGACTCTGTACCTCTGTCACATGACTCTGTACCTCTGTCACATGACCCTGTACCTCTGTCACATGACCCTGTACCTGTCACATGACCCTGTACCTCTGTCACATGACCTGTACCTGTCACCCCTGTACCTGTCACATGACTCTGTACCTCTGTACCTCTGTCACATGACTCTGTACCTGTCACATGACTCTGTACCTGTCACATGACTCTGTACCTCTGTCACATGACTCTGTACCTGTCACATAACTCTGTACCTCTGTCACATGACTCTGTACCTGTCACATGACTCTGTACCTGTCACATGACTCTGTACCTCTGTCACATGACTCTGTACCTGTCACATGACTCTGTACCTCAGTCACATGACTCTGTACCTCTGTCACATGACCCTGTACCTGTCACATGACCCTGTACCTGTCACATGACTCTATACCTCTGTCACATGACCCTGTACCTCTGTCACATGACCCTTTACCTCTGTCAAATGACCCTGTACCTCTGTCACATGACTCTGTACCTGTCACATGACCCTGTACCTCTGTGACATGACCCTGTACCTCTGTCACATGACCCTGTACCTCTGTCACATGACCCTTTACCTCTGTCAAATGACCCTGTACCTGTCACATGACTCTTTACCTCTGTCACATGACTCTGTACCTCTGTCACATGACCCTGTACCTGTCACATGACTCTGTACCTGTCACATGACTCTGTACCTCTGTCACATGACTCTGTACCTGTCACATGACCCTGTACCTGTCACATGACCCTGTACCTGTCACATGACCCTGTACCTCTGTCACATGACCCTGTACCTCTGTCACATGACCCTGTACCTGTCACATGACCCTGTACCTCTGTCACATGACCCTGTACCTCTGTCACATGACTCTGTACCTGTCACATGACCCTGTACCTCTGTGACATGACCCTGTACCTGTCACATGACTCTTTACCTCTGTCACATGACTCTGTACCTCTGTCACATGACCCTGTACCTTGTCACATAACTCTGTACCTCTGTCACATGACTCTGTACCTCTGTCACATGACCCTGTACCTGTCACATGACTCTGTACCTCTGTCACATGACTCTGTACCTCTGTCACATGACTCTGTACCTGTCACATGACCCTGTACCTGTCACATGACTCTGTACCTCTGTCACATGACCCTGTACCTCTGTCACATGACTCTGTACCTGTCACATGACCCTGTACCTGTCACATGACTCTGTACCTGTCACATGACTCTGTACCTCTGTCACATGACTCTGTACCTCTGTCACATGACTCTGTACCTCTGTCACATGACCCTGTCCCTCTGTCACATGACCCTGTACCTGTCACATGACTCTGTACCTGTCACATGACCCTGTACTTGTCACATGATTCTGTACCTCTGTCACATGACCGTGTACCTGTCACATGACTCTGTACCTGTCACATGACCCTGTACCTGTCACATGACCCTGTACCTGTCACATGACTCTGTACCTCTGTCACATGACCGTGTACCTGTCACATGACTCTGTACCTGTCACATGACCCTGTACCTGTCACATGACTCTGTACCTGTCACATGACCCTGTACCTCTGTCACATGACTCTGTACCTCTGTCACATGACACTGTACCTGTCACATGACTCTGTACCTCTGTCACATGACACTGTACCTGTCACATGACTCTGTACCTCTGTCACATGACACTGTACCTGTCACATGACCCTGTACCTCTGTCACATGACCCTGTACCTCTGTCACATGACCCTGTACCTGTCACATGACTCTGTACCTGTCACATGACCCTGTACTTGTCACATGATTCTGTACCTCTGTCACATGACCGTGTACCTGTCACATGACTCTGTACCTGTCACATGACCCTGTACCTGTCACATGACCCTGTACTTGTCACATGATTCTGTACCTCTGTCACATGACCGTGTACCTGTCACATGACTCTGTACCTGTCACATGACCCTGTACCTGTCACATGACTCTGTACCTGTCACATGACCCTGTACCTCTGTCACATGACTCTGTACCTCTGTCACATGACACTGTACCTGTCACATGACTCTGTACCTGTCACATGACCCTGTACCTGTCACATGACTCTGTACCTGTCACATGACCCTGTACCTCTGTCACATGACTCTGTACCTCTGTCACTTGACCCTGTACCTGTCACATGACCCTGTACCTCTGTCACATGACCCTGTACCTGTCACATGACTCAGTACCTGTCACATGACTCTGTACCTCTGTCACATGACCCTGTACCTGTCACATGACTCTGTACCTGTCACAAGACTCTGTACCTGTCACATGACCCTGTACCTCTGTCACATGACTCTGTACCTCTGTCACATGACACTGTACCTCTGTCACATGACCCTGTACCTCTGTCACATGACTCTGTACCTGTCACATGACCCTGTACCTCTGTCATGTGACTCTGTACCTCTGTCACATGACTCTGTACCTGTCACATGACCCTGTACCTCTGTCATGTGACTCTGTACCTCTGTCACATGACCCTGTACCTGTCACATGACTCTGTACCTCTGTCACATGACCCTGTACCTCTGTCATGTGACTCTGTACCTCTGTCACATGACCCTGTACGTGTCACATGACTCTGTACCTCTGTCACATGACCCTGTACCTCTGTCACATGACTCTGTACCTGTCACATGACCCTGTACCTCTGTCACATGACCCTGTACCTGTCACATGACCCTGTACCTGTCACTTGACCCTGTACCTTTCACATGACTCTGTACCTCTGTCACATGACCCTGTACCTGTCACATGACTCTGTACCTTTCACATGACTCTGTACCTCTGTCACATAACTCTGTACCTGTCACATGACCCTGTACCTGTCACATGACTCTGTACCTGTCACATGACCCTGTACCTCTGTCACATGACTCTGTACCTCTGTCACATGACTCTGTACCTGTCACATGACTCTGTACCTCTGTCACATGACCCTGTACCTCTGTCACATGACTCTGTACCTGTCACATGACTCTGTACCTCTGTCACATGACCCTGTACCTGTCAAATGACCCTGTACCTGTCACATGACTCTGTACCTGTCACATGACTCTGTACCTCTGTCACATGACCCTGTACCTGTCACATGACTCTGTACCTCTGTCACATGACCCTGTACCTCTGTCACATGACTCTGTACCTGTCACATGACTCTGTACCTCTGTCACATGACTCTGTACCTGTCAAATGACCCTGTACCTGTCACATGACTCTGTACCTGTCACATGACTCTGTACCTCTGTCACATGACCCTGTTCCTGTCAAATGACCCTCTACCTGTCACATGACTCTGTACCTCTGTCACATGACCCTGTACCTCTGTCACATGACTCTGTACCTCTGTCACATGACCCTGTTCCTGTCAAATGACCCTCTACCTGTCACATGACTCTGTACCTGTCACATGACTCTGTACCTCTGTCATATGACCCTGTTCCTGTCAAATGACCCTCTACCTGTCACATGACTCTGTACCTGTCACATGACTCTGTACCTGTCACATGACCCTGTACCTCTGTCACATGACTCTGTACCTGTCACATGACTCTGTACCTCTGTCACATGACCCTGTACCTGTCAAATGACCCTGTACCTGTCACATGACTCTGTACCTCTGTCACATGACCCTGTACCTGTCACATGACTCTGTACCTCTGTCACATGACCCTGTACCTCTGTCACATGACTTTGTACCTGTCACATGACTCTGTACCTCTGTCACATGACCCTGTACCTGTCACATGACCCTGTACCTGTCACATGACTGTACCTGTCACATGACTCTGTACCTCTGTCACATGACTCTGTACCTCTGTCACATGACCCTGTACCTCTGTCAAATGACCCTGTCCCTCTGTCACATGACCCTGTACCTGTCACATGACTCTGTACCTGTCACATGACCCTGTACTTGTCACATGATTCTGTACCTCTGTCACATGACCGTGTACCTGTCACATGACTCTGTACCTGTCACATGACCCTGTACCTGTCACATGACCCTGTACTTGTCACATGATTCTGTACCTCTGTCACATGACCGTGTACCTGTCACATGACTCTGTACCTGTCACATGACCCTGTACCTGTCACATGACTCTGTACCTGTCACATGACCCTGTACCTCTGTCACATGACTCTGTACCTCTGTCACATGACACTGTACCTGTCACATGACTCTGTACCTCTGTCACATGACCCTGTACCTGTCACATGACCCTGTACCTCTGTCACATGACCCTGTACCTGTCACATGACTCAGTACCTGTCACATGACTCTGTACCTCTGTCACATGACCCTGTACCTGTCACATGACTCTGTACCTGTCACATGACTCTGTACCTGTCACAAGACTCTGTACCTGTCACATGACCCTGTACCTCTGTCACATGACTCTGTACCTCTGTCACATGACACTGTACCTCTGTCACATGACCCTGTACCTCTGTCACATGACTCTCTACCTGTCACATGACCCTGTACCTCTGTCATGTGACTCTGTACCTCTGTCACATGACTCTGTACCTGTCACATGACCCTGTACCTCTGTCATGTGACTCTGTACCTCTGTCACATGACCCTGTACCTGTCACATGACTCTGTACCTCTGTCACATGACTCTGTACCTCTGTCACATGACCCTGTACCTCTGTCATGTGACTCTGTACCTCTGTCACATGACCCTGTACGTGTCACATGACTCTGTACCTCTGTCACATGACCCTGTACCTCTGTCACATGACCCTGTACCTCTGTCACATGACTCTGTACCTGTCACATGACCCTGTACCTCTGTCACATGACCCTGTACCTGTCACATGACCCTGTACCTGTCACTTGACCCTGTACCTTTCACATGACCCTGTACCTCTGTCACATGACCCTGTACCTGTCACATGACCCTGTACCTTTCACATGACTCTGTACCTCTGTCACATGACCCTGTACCTGTCACATGACCCTGTACCTGTCACATGACTCTGTACCTGTCACATGACCCTGTACCTCTGTCACATGACTCTGTACCTGTCACATGACTCTGTACCTCTGTCACATGACTCTGTACCTGTCACATGACTCTGTACCTCTGTCACATGACCCTGTACCTCTGTCACATGACTCTGTACCTGTCACATGACTCTGTACCTCTGTCACATGACCCTGTACCTGTCAAATGACCCTGTACCTGTCACATGACTCTGTACCTGTCACATGACTCTGTACCTCTGTCACATGACCCTGTACCTGTCACATGACTCTGTACCTCTGTCACATGACCCTGTACCTCTGTCACATGACTCTGTACCTGTCACATGACTCTGTACCTCTGTCACATGACTCTGTACCTGTCAAATGTACCTGTCACATGTACCTGTCACATGACTCTGTACCTGTCACATGACTCTGTACCTCTGTCACATGACCCTGTCACATGACTCTGTCAAATGACCCTGTCACTCTGTACCTGTCACATGACTCTGTCACATGACTCTGTACCTGTGTACCTGTCACATGACTCTGTACCTCTGTCACATGACTCTGTACCTCTGTCACATGACCCTGTTCCTGTCAAATGACCCTCTATGACATGACTGTACCTGTCACATGACTCTGTACCTGTCACATGACTCTGTACCTCTGTCACATGACCCTGTACCTGTCAAATGACCCTGTACCTGTCACATGACTCTGTACCTGTCACATGACTCTGTACCTCTGTCACATGACCCTGTACCTGTCACATGACTCTGTACCTCTGTCACATGACCCTGTACCTCTGTCACATGACTTTGTACCTGTCACATGACTCTGTACCTCTGTCACATGACCCTGTACCTGTCAAATGACCCTCTACCTGTCACATGACTCTGTACCTGTCACATGACTCTGTACCTCTGTCACATGACCCTGTACCTCTGTCACATGACTCTGTACCTGTCACATGACTCTGTACCTCTGTCACATGACCCTGTCACATGACCCTGTACCTGTCAAATGACCCTGTACCTGTCACATGACTCTGTACCTGTCACATGACTCTGTACCTCTGTCACATGACCCTGTACCTCTGTCACATGACCCTGTACCTGTCACATGACTCTGTACCTGTCACATGACCCTGTACCTGTCACATGACCCTGTACCTCTGTCACATGACCCTGTACCTGTCACATGACTCAGTACCTGTCACATGTACCTGTCACATGACTCTGTACCTCTGTCACATGACCCTGTACCTGTCACATGACTCTGTACCTCTGTCACATGACTCTGTACCTGTCACATGACTCTGTACCTCTGTCACATGACCCTGTACCTCTGTCACATGACTCTGTACCTGTCACATGACCCTGTACCTCTGTCACATGACCCTGTACCTGTCACATGACCCTGTACCTGTCACTTGACCCTGTACCTTTCACATGACCCTGTACCTCTGTCACATAACTCTGTACCTGTCACATGACCCTGTACCTGTCACATGACTCTGTACCTGTCACATGACCCTGTACCTCTGTCACATGACTCTGTACCTGTCACATGACTCTGTACCTCTGTCACATGACCCTGTACCTGTCACATGACCCTGTACCTTTCACATGACTCTGTACCTCTGTCACATAACTCTGTACCTGTCACATGACCCTGTACCTGTCACATGACTCTGTACCTGTCACATGACCCTGTACCTCTGTCACATGACTCTGTACCTGTCACATGACTCTGTACCTCTGTCACATGACTCTGTACCTGTCACATGACTCTGTACCTCTGTCACATGACCCTGTACCTCTGTCACATGACTCTGTACCTCTGTCACATGACCCTGTACCTGTCAAATGACCCTGTACCTGTCACATGACTCTGTACCTGTCACATGACCCTGTACCTCTGTCACATGACCCTGTACCTGTCACATGACTCTGTACCTCTGTCACATGACCCTGTACCTCTGTCACATGACTCTGTACCTGTCACATGACTCTGTACCTCTGTCACATGACTCTGTACCTGTCAAATGACCCTGTACCTGTCACATGACTCTGTACCTGTCACATGACTCTGTACCTCTGTCACATGACCCTGTTCCTGTCAAATGACCCTCTACCTGTCACATGACCCTGTACCTCTGTCACATGACTCTGTACCTGTCACATGACTCTGTACCTCTGTCACATGACCCTGTACCTGTCAAATGACCCTGTACCTGTCACATGACTCTGTACCTGTCACATGACTCTGTACCTCTGTCACATGACCCTGTACCTGTCACATGACTCTGTACCTCTGTCACATGACCCTGTACCTCTGTCACATGACTTTGTACCTGTCACATGACTCTGTACCTCTGTCACATGACCCTGTACCTGTCAAATGACCCTCTACCTGTCACATGACTCTGTACCTGTCACATGACTCTGTACCTCTGTCACATGACCCTGTACCTCTGTCACATGACTCTGTACCTGTCACATGACTCTGTACCTCTGTCACATGACCCTGTACCTGTCAAATGACCCTGTACCTGTCACATGACTCTGTACCTGTCACATGACTCTGTACCTCTGTCACATGACCCTGTACCTCTGTCACATGACTCTGTACCTGTCACATGACTCTGTACCTCTGTCACATGACCCTGTACCTGTCAAATGACCCTGTACCTGTCACATGACTCTGTACCTCTGTCACATGACTCTGTACCTCTGTGACATGACCCTGTACCACTGTCACATGACCCTGTACCTCTGTCACATGACTCTGTACCTGTCACATGACCCTGTACCTCTGTCACATGACTCTGTACCTGTCACATGACTCTGTACCTCTGTCACATGACCCTGTACCTGTCACATGACTCTGTACCTGTCACATGACTCTGTACCTCTGCCACATGACTCTGTACCTATCACATGACCCTGTACCTGTCACATGACTCTGTACCTCTGTCACATGACCCTGTACCTGTCACATGACTCTGTACCTCTGTCACATGACCCTGTACCTGTCACATGACTCTGTACCTGTCACATGACTCTGTACCTCTGTCACATGACTCTGTACCTGTCACATGACCCTGTACCTGTCACATGACTCTGTACCTCTGTCACATGACTCTGTACCTGTCACATGACTCTGTACCTCTGTCACATGACCCTGTACCTGTCACATGACTCTGTACCTGTCACATGACTCTGTACCTCTGTCACATGACCCTGTACCTCTGTCACATGACTCTGTACCTGTCACATGACCCTGTACCTCTGTCACATGACCCTGTACCTCTGTCACATGACTCTGTACCTGTCACATGACTCTGTACCTCTGTCACATGACCCTGTACCTGTCACATGACTCTGTACCTGTCACATGACTCTGTACCTCTGCCACATGACTCTGTACCTATCACATGACCCTTTACCTCTTTCACATGACTCTGTACCTCTGTGACATGACCCTGTACCTCTGTCACATGTCTCTGTACCTGTCACATGACCCTGCGTATCCTCAGCTGACTGTTTACCTATAGTTTCATGACGGAGTTCAGTAATTGGCCACTGGTGTGTTGAGGTAGGGGCGTGACTAAACATATGCTCGCTTTGACTCCTTTGTCCCCCTCCTGTCCTCTTCTCCTCCTACCCCTCTGCTGTCTTCCTCTTCTCATGTCCTTCTGTCCTCCTGTCCTTCTGTCCTCCTCTCCTTCTGTCCTCCTGTCTTCCTCTTCTCATGTCCTTCTATCCTCCTCTCCTTCTGTCCTCCTGTCTTCCTCTTCACCTGTCCTTCTGTCCTCCTCTCCTTCTGTCCTCCTGTCTTCCTCTTCACCTGTCCTTCTGTCCTCCTGTCCTTCTGTCCTCCTGTCTTCCTCTTCTCCTGTCCTTCTGTTCTCCTCTCCTTCTGTCCTCCTGTCCTCCTCCTCTCCTCTCCTCCTGTCTTCCTCTCCTCCTGTCCTCCTCCTCTCCTCATGTCCTCCTGTCCTCCTGTAGTTTCCGTCCCCAGAGTGGGACACGGTGACCCCTGAAGCCAAAGACCTCATTAATAAGATGTTGACCATTAACCCGTCCAAACGGATCACAGCAGCCGAGGCGCTCAAACATCCCTGGATCTCTGTGAGCTGCACTCTCATACACACTCAGCACATTTACATGTTTATTACCATGACGATGAGGATGATGATGATGATGATGATGTCTTCCTCACAGCATCGCTCCACAGTGGCGTCCTGTATGCACAGACAGGAAACAGTCGAGTGTCTGAAGAAGTTCAACGCCAGGAGGAAACTAAAGGTAGGTCAGAGGTCACTGCTAGTGTCAGAGCAATGGTCTGTAACACACCCAGCCCTTCTGTTATTCAGAGCACCACACTCTCACAACAGAAAACCATACTCTCAGAGGGCCACACTCTCAGAGCAGAGTGCCACACTCTCAGAGCAGAGCGCCATACTCTCAGAGAACCACACTCTCAGAGCAGAGTGCCACACTCTCAGAGCAGAATGCCACACTCTCAAAGCAGAGCGCCGCACTCTCAGAGCAGAGCGCCACACTCTCAGAGCAGAGCGCCACACTCTCAGAGCAGAGTGCCACACTCTCAAAGCAGAGCGCCACACTCTCACAGCGCCACACTCTCAGAGCAGAGTGCCACACTCTCAAAGCAGAGCGCCGCACTGTCAGGGCAGAGTGCCACACTTTAAGAGTGCCACACTCTCAGAGCGCCACACTCTCAGAGCAGAGTGTCACATTCTCACAGCGCCACACTCTCAGAGCAGAGTGCCACACTCTCAGAGCAGAGCGCCACACTCTCAGAGCGCCACACTCTCAGAGCAGAGCGCCACACTCTCAGAGCAGAGTGCCACACTCTCAGGGCAGAGTGCCACACTCTCAGAGCAGAGCGCCACACTCTCAGAGCAGAGTGCCACACTCTCAGAGCAGAGCGCCACACTCTCAGGGCAGAGTGCCACACTCTCAGAGCGCCACACTCTCAAAGCAGAGTGCCACACTCTCAGAGTGCCACACTCTCAGAGCAGAGCGCCACAATCTCAGGGCAGAGTGCCACACTCTCAGAGTGCCACACTCTCAGAGCAGAGTGCCACACTCTCAGAGCAGAGCGCCACACTCTCAGGGCAGAGTGCCACACTCTCAGAGTGCCACACTCTCAAAGCAGAGTGCCACACTCTCAAAGCAGAGTGCCACACTCTCAGGGCAGAGTGCCACACTCTCAGAGCAGAGCGCCACACTCTCACAGCGCCACATTCTCAAAGCAGAGCACCACACTCTCAGAGCAGAGCGCCACACTCTCAGAGCGCCACACTCTCAGAGCAGAGTGCCACACTCTCAGAGCAGAGCGCCGCACTCTCAGAGCGCCACACTCTCAGAGCGCCACACTCTCAGAGCAGAGCGCCACACTCTCAGAGCAGAGTGCCACACTCTCAGAGCAGAGCGCCGCACTCTCAGAGCGCCACACTCTCAGAGCGCCACACTCTCAGAGCAGAGCGCCACACTCTCAGAGCAGAGCGCCGCACTCTCAGAGCGCCACACTCTCAGAGCGCCACACTCTCAGAGCAGAGCGCCACACTCTCAGAGCGCCACACTCTCAGAGCAGAGTGCCACACTCTCAAAGCAGAGTGCCACACTCTCAGAGCAGAGCGCCACACTCTCAGAGCGCCACACTCTCAGAGCAGAGCGCCACACTCTCAGAGCGCCACACTCTCAGAGCAGAGTGCCACACTCTCAGAGCAGAGCGCCGCACTCTCAGAGCGCCACACTCTCAGAGCGCCACACTCTCAGAGCAGAGCGCCACACTCTCAGAGCGCCACACTCTCAGAGCAGAGTGCCACACTCTCAGAGCAGAGCGCCACACTCTCAGAGCGCCACACTCTCAGAGCAGAGTGCCACACTCTCAGGGCAGAGTGCCACACTCTCAAAGCAGAGCGCCACACTCTCAGAGCAGAGCGCCACACTCTCAGGGCAGAGTGCCACACTCTCAGAGCGCCACACTCTCAAAGCAGAGTGCCACACTCTCAGAGTGCCACACTCTCAAAGCAGAGCACCGCACTCTCAGAGCAGAGTGCCACACTCTGAGTGCCACACTCTCAAAGCAGAGCGCCACACTCTCAAAGCAGAGTGCCACACTCTCAGAGCGCCACACTCTCAAAGCAGAGCGCCACACTCTCAGAGCAGAGTGCCACACTCTCAGAGCAGAGTGCCACACTCTCAAAGCAGAGCGCCACACTCTCACAGCGCCACACTCTCAGACCAGAGTGCCACATTCTCAAAGCAGAGCACCACACTCTCACAGCGCCACACTCTCAGAGCAGAGCGCCACACTCTCAAAGCAGAGCGCCACACTCTCACAGCGCCACACTCTCACAGCGCCACACCCTCAGAGCAGAGTGCCACATTCTCAAAGCAGAGCGCCACACTCTCACAGCGCCACACTCTCAAAGCAGAGCTCCACACTCTCAGAGCGCCATACTCTCAAAGCAGAGTGCAACATTCTCAAAGCAGAGCGCCACACTCTCAGAGCACCACACTCTCAGAGCAGAGTGCAACACTCTCAAAGCAGAGCTCCACACTCTCAGAGCGCCATACTCTCAGAGCGCCACACTCTCAGTGCAGAGTGCCACACTTTCAAAGCAGAGCGCCACACTCTCAGAGCGCCACACTCTCAGAGCAGAGCGCCACACTCACAGAGCGGCCGTCTTGAGACAGTCAGTATGAGTGTTGGAGCGACTCTCTGTGACAAATTGCTGAGCGCTGTTGGAATGTACCTTCTTCCATAGACATATATACATAGACGCCGCATCGAGCGCTGAGCCGTACGTCAACGTTGCCGCCATATTGGATGTGGCAAGGCTGCACTGTAAACTAATACATGTGAATGGACTTAATTTCATAAAGCGCTTTTCTTCAACGAAATTTACGTTAATGCCTCTCGTTTATTCATTCACACACACACTAATATACTTGGGAAACAGTTAGGCACCAAAAACAATGTATTTGATCTTCTCAGATGGCTAAGATAAGAACTTTATTGATGCCACACAGGAGCAATTCACCTTACATCAGCTATAGAGAACAAGGTAGTGCCGGAAAACAATGCACAGTAGCCTATACATATATACATATATACATATATAAATATATATATATATATATATATATATATATATATATGTATATGTATATGTATATGTAGCCAGGAAGTTTCCACTCTGAGAGAAGCGTTGCAAACACAGGCAAGCGTGATCTAAGACCAGGGAACAGCTGCGGCTCTGGATCACTGGAAGACGGACTTGGAGAGGTGCCATTGCCATCGATATCCCGGCCGGGCCCGTGGGCCTGGTGCTGCTGCGTCGGGATCGCAGGAGAGGGAAGCGCCGGGGTCGGCAGAGCCTGCTGGGCAGTCACTGGGGGTGACGGCGTGCCCCCAACTCCTCTCCCCAGCATGGAGTACCGTTCTGAAGGAAGGGAAGCGCAAGCCTCAGAAGCCCCAAAAAGTGTGATTGTGTAGGATATCAGAATCACCAAACAGCTTAACTTCAGCGCTTGCAAGTCCTGTCATTAGTGCGGTTAGGTTCACCTCAAGGCTTTGGAACCATTGGCGTTTTAGTTTATATGTAAATATTGGCTATTTTTGTATCTGTCTGTCCTTTTACTGTGTCTTGTATTTTTATTGTAGGCCTACTGTACTATACACGCACACACACACACACTATATATTTACGTACATATATACATACATACATACATATATACATATATATATATATATATATATATATATATATATAGTGCATTGTTTTCCGGCACTACCTTGTTCTCTGTAGCTGATGTAAGGTGAATTGCTCCTGTGTGGGATCAATTAAGTTCTTATCTTAGCCATCGGAGAAGATCAAATATATTGTTTTTGGTGCCTAACTGTTTCCCAAGTATATTAGTGTGTGTGTGAATGAATAAACGAGAGGCATTAACGTAAATTTCTTTGTAGAAAAGCACTTTATGAAATTAAGTCCATTCACTTGTATTAGTTTACAGCGCAGCCTTGCCACATCCGATATGGCGGCAACGTTGACGTATCGTAGCAGCGGGCAAACCCACTCGATGCAGCGTCTACTTATATATGTCTATGCCTTCTTCCCTCCCTCTCTTCCTTCCTTTACTTTCTCATCCTTTCATTCCCCTGCTTCTTTCCTCTCTTACCTTGTTCTTCTTTTCCTTCTTCTGTCCTTTCCATATTCATCCTCCCCACCTTCTTCCTTTCTTCCTGCCTTCCTCCCTCTATTCTTTCCTTCCTCCTTTTATTCTTCCCATACTTTATCCTTTGCCTTCTTTCCTCCTTTGTTTCTTTCCTTCTTTTCTCTGCCCCTTCTTCTCTTCCTTCCTTCCTTCCTTCCTTCTGTCTTACCCTCCCCTCTTTCCTTTCCCTCTTTTCTTTCCTTCCTTTCTTTCCCCTCCTCCCTGCCTTCTCTCCTTGTCTCCTTTCCTTCAGGGAGCCATCCTGACCACCATGTTGGCCACCAGGAATTTCTCTGGTAAGTTTCCAGCTGCTGTCAAGTCTCATTGTGTTTGACCTTTGACCTGTTGGTGTCACAGTAGCAGACACAGAGACTAACCAATCAGCTGCCCGCTTACACACAATTAACAGGTTAACACTGTGTGTGTGTGTGTGTGTGTGTGTGTGTGTGTGTGTGTGTGTGTGTGTGTGTGTCAGCAGCAGCTGTCATAAAGTTTCAAACACACTCAGGAACCACTGAGCTAAAAATAGACTGGAAACCACCGACAGAGACAGACAGACACACAGACAGACAGATGATTAAAACGTGTTTGTTAATATAAAACATTGATCTGATTAATGAGGTCAATGTAAGCAAGTTATAAAAGTGTCGTGAGTGTGAACACAGGAATGTGTCTCTGCTATTATCTCAAGTTGAACCTAAATTTGGCCTCCACTCTCTCCGGCTGTCTGTCTGTCTGTCTGTCTGTCTGTCTGTCTGTCTGTCTGTATGTATGCAACCATCCTGCAACCACTCTGCAGTCACACAGACATACACAGAGACACAGACAGACACACAGACACACAGACAGACACACACAGACACACACAGACAGACAGACAGAGACAGAAGACCAGCTGAAGTCAGACTCTTGGACAGGAAGCAGCTCTGTCTTCGTCAGGACTCTTGTCTTTTATTTGAAGTCATTTTATTTCCTCCGTCCTGCTTCAGTCAGATTCGACTGTAAAACCGTTTAAAGTGGTTGTTTTATTTTGAAGTACTTCCTGTCAGTTTGCTGGGAGACATGTAGGCAGAGGTTATCATGCCGTCTCTCCTCTTCTCTGCATTCGTTCCTTTCTTTCTGACTCTGCTGCTTTTGTTTCTCTTCGTCCTCGTCCCTCGATCAGGAGGAAAGAGTGGAAGCAACAAGAAGGCCGACGGAGTCAAGGTAAACTCCTCTTTGTTTAATTATTTATTCATTATTATTATTGTTGTTATTGTTATTATTTGTTATTATTTTCATGCTTGTTATTTTTATTATTATAATTATTATTAGTTATTTTATTATTATTATTATTATTATTATTATTATTATTACTGACTACATATTAGTGACTATAACTTAGCACTGTCCTGTGTATCATCAGGTGTGTGTTGTCTCACAGTGTCATGTGACACACTCCGTTATAACACACACTGACATATTTGGAACATATTTGTTGCCGTTTGCGTGTGGGAATTAACAGTGTGTGACACAATAAAAGCACCCAGTGTGAGGGATGATAGGATTTAAAAGCAGAAAGCTGTGAGCGCTCTTGTCACAGTCACCAGACTCCTTAGATTAAAACAGTGATTTAACATCAGTGAAAACAGGAGCTGCTGGTCGACTGCTGCCTCCATCTGTTAGTGTGTTTGTGTCACTATGTGACTTTTGTGTTTAAAGGGTTAATTTAGATTCACCAAAGTCACACAGTGACACAAAAACACTAACAGATGGAGGCAGCAGTAGACCAGCAGCTCCATGTTCACTGATGTTAAATCACTGTTTTTCTCAATGGAGTCTGGTGACTGTGACAAGGCTCAAACAGGCTGACATTAAGGTAAAGCTGTAAACATAATCTAAATATATCAAACACTTAAACTAGACTTTATTAGGGGGTTAAAATACGTCTTGTTGCTGACTACGCCCACAGCAGGACGTCACTGAGCTTCATGTCAGACTCCACCAGCTGACTGACGTCTGCTGTAGGAAACACTCTGACTGTGGATCAGTGCCTCACACAACCACACTGCAAAACTCTCAACTGTCCCTTTAATTTTATTGATAACTTTACGTGACGTTAGCAGGTTTGATTTTGTTTTGATTCTCCAACTCATTAGATAAGACCCACCTTGTTGAGGTCTAACAGCCAATCAAATGCCAGCACTGACAGAGACTGTGGCTGAATGAGCTGATCTTTGTTGTTGTTGTAGGAATCATCTGAGAGCACAAACACCACCATCGAGGATGAAGATACCAGAGGTACACACACACACACACACACACAGTGATGACTGACAGGTCGATTCAAACAGAACTTGTTTCACTCTGTTTCCATCTTCACTGAGACACTCAGTGCGTTTCCATGGGAACAGTGAAGTGGAGCTACAGTCCCAGCTGGACGAGGACATCTAACTGGCCTACTGTCCTTGTCCCAGTATACAAGCACGGGAGGGGAATCCATTTATTGAGCCAAGTATGTGCGACTCCTCTACGATAGGTGGAGATATGTCCCCTTTCAGCTTGTTAGTATTGGACCTTTTTCCTGTTGACCTATTACGTCACAGACCAAACAATGGACAAACAAGTTAGCTACGGTTAGCTAGCAGCTAACTGCTACCATGGTGGACAACTTTACAGCTCTGTACATTTGGTCCGTCCAAAAAGTCACGACTCTGGATGGAGATTTCTTCATGTTGTTACCGGCTTCTTCTTCTCTTACACATTTAATGCTATTGGACTTCAGGGTCAAAGCCCGGGGGGGGAAACTGTGGAACATGCTCAGAGCGCCTCGGCCAGTTTGGGTCTGATTGACTGTATACATGCAGGAGTCACATGATCTGGGTGTGTTGGTCCCACTGTGACACATTCACTGCAGGACACTGACATGTTTACAGGGATTTTAAAAGACTGACAACATAAGTCCATTTCCTGTGATGTCATGGAAACGGACTGAGTGTGTCGCTGTAACTCACAAGAGACCAACATATCCGCCCGAGTGGCTCCACACCATTAACACGCCAGTGTACACCTGTGGTGCACTGAAAAGATGGAGCTTGCTTGTTATGTGACAGTTGTCGGAGCTGTTTGGTGGATGGAGTAGAGCGAAGTGAAAATAAAATATGATATGAGACGATAATGAGCAGACATGCTGACGTAGACAGCAGCAGGTCCTGATGCACTGCCTGACAACAGCCTGATGACAGCATTGGTCCCGCCCATGGGGCAGATTGGCTGCCTGACTCCCACCACACTGCTAAGTGTTGTTTTTTTAATTTTAACTGTGAAGCGGCTGTTTGACGTCACAATGTCGGACCAGAACCTGTCAGCTTAAACTCAGTGGAGTGGGCGGATCCAAACATCTAGACCCAGGAAATACAGACGCTTCAACTATGATACTAACCTGTCTGTCTGTCTGTCTGTCTGTCTGTCTGTCTGTCTGTCTGTCTGTCTGTCAGTGAGGAAACAGGACATCATCAAAGTCACGGAGCAGCTCATTGAGGCGATCAGCAATGGAGACTTTGAGAGCTACACGTATGTAACACACTGATGAGGCTCTTATTGTGAAAGTTCCTTCCTGTTTAAAGATCCGACCACAACCAGAACGATAAAAATGATGTAATTGTTTTAACTCAGGTGAACAGAGGAGTTGTCCTTGGTGCCACTGTTTACTACTAGAGATGCATGATATTGTATTTGTTGCCGATATGCTGATCTGTAATAACCGGTACAGATATCGATATATCCCCCTTTCTCCCTCCTGATGTCAGTGATCTTCATCAAGTCTCTTCTGTAGTGAATTCACATATTATACACACAGACTCTGATGGTGACGGCCCATCAGCAGATGGAGACATGAAACACTGTTCAGTGCCTGTAAATTGTGCAAAATAAGAAAAATCATGTTGGCCAATTCTGATCAGTCATTTTAAAGCCAATATCGGCCGATACTGATATGTCGATATTATCATGCATCCCTTTTTACTCTGGGTGTAACAATCCATTGATCTTGATCAGTGTAACAACTTGATGATCAACTATTTAATATCACCAATGCAAACTGAAAGTAATGATCTGTATCATCATCTTTATTGTAAACCTTTATTTTGAAATTCTCTGTCACTGTGTCTCAAATCACAAACTTCCAAAATATTTGATCTTATGTAGATAAAGTAACAGTAATAGTTCTACAACACATTTAAACTAAACTTTCCCCATGTAATAAATATTCTTTTTCTCTTACTAGATGTACAATGCCCACCATGATGTCATTTAATTATTAATTTTGATTGGCTATAAATGTTTATTAAATGTTTAAATAGTGTATCAGCAGGGTTGTTCCGAGCTACAGTGTAGTTACACATTCTGATTAACAAATGTTGGTTTTGTACAAGTGAAAATAAATGACTTAGAGCTGCATGTTTACACAACATTTTGCTTTAATCTCATATGTAGGCTATAACACCACAGTGCTCATGGGAGCCTGGACACAGAACTGTTTACATCATTAGGTCATATTTACAAAAAATATACACAGTGTTCAGTAGCTAGTATTATTTTTAGGAGTCTGCCCAGTCCTGTCCAAGTCCTCAGGTCTGAAGTGACAGCTGCAGATGACTGAGGAGTCACTCGGGACAAAGTCCTTTCTCCTCACTGCTGCTACCCATGCCCGTCTCCTATCTGTGTTTTTTGGGAAACTACACACAAAATAAGTGTGTCAGAAAAACACAGTTCCACATCATTTGTAGCTACAATTCAGGCCACAAGTTAAGTACTAACGTTATGCTGCGTTACGTCACGTTGGTGCCATGAAACAGATAGTTGACAATTTGGAATAACACATACACCGACATAGATGTTTGACAAAGCATCATAATTTTATAAGTAATATTATATAAATGTTAACCTTTTTTCTTTAAGTTGTGTGACATAGCGTTAGCTTAATTTGGCATTAGGACCAGATCAGGACAGTTACTTTAACGTTACTTGATTAGCTTCAAAGAAGGATCACTTTTTGAGATATATATCTCATGAAACATTTTCGTAACAGTAAAATATTGTAAAACAACTTCTTACCTGTGGAATGTTATTCCCTTCTGCTTGGTTTTAACACTCCTCTCCTTGGTACACCCAAATGCAGAGCAAAACTGTGGCATTTTTGCCGAGTCTGACACAGGTCTGAACAGGTCAGAACACCTGGGTAAGATGGCGGCGGTATTGACGCAGACCACAAGCCAGGGTGCGGCATCTATGTGTATATATATCTATGAGTGTGAACGCACTTATGCACTCAAAATATTAAATGTAAGTACAAAAGTACGCGATTTGAGACACAGCATGTGTCGCTGTTAAACAGCCCCAGACAGATAGTGACAAGCAGTCGAGAGAAAGACGACGAGGATAACGTCATTTACTCCAGAATACATCAGCAGAGTGAAAATATTTTACATTTCAGAGAGAATACGGCTCATCAGACATGTTGTATGTCGGTGATGCCAATATTAGATAAAATATTACTAACCTCTCACTGCAGCAACATGAGTTAGCATGTTAGCATTTTGTATTGTCGTCCACTGTGGATCAGTGTGGACACGTCATTATCGTTATCATGTGGACGATCCTTTACAGACTAACGCTGATCACTGTAGGACTCTTATTGTGAAAAATCTGTCCTGACTGTAACTGTCTGTCCTCTCAGTAAAATGTGTGACCCGGCTGTGACGGCGTTCGAGCCCGAGGCGTTGGGGAATCTGGTCGAAGGCCTGGACTTCCACCGCTTTTATTTTGAAAACTGTGAGCTGAACTAAACTTCCTGTGTGACTGACGGTTTCGTTATGGTCGTGTACGTTACTCTAACACGTGTCTGCTATGTCTGTGTGTCTGTGTGTCCTCAGTGTGGTCTAAGAACAGTAAACCGGTCCACACCACCATCCTGAACCCTCACATCCACCTGGTCGGGGACGAGGCCGCCTGCATCGCTTACATCAGAGTGACACAGTACATCGATGCCAACGGGACGCCTCGCACCGCCCAATCAGAGGAGACCAGGGTGTGGCACCGCCGCGACGGGAAGTGGCAGATTGTGCATTTCCACCGCTCAGGCTCCCCCTCCACGCTCAGCAAGTAAGAACAGGTCAGAGGTCAGTTTGATCACCAGAGGACAGTTAAAACCAGAGACATCTCCCTGCAGAGCCAGAGAGTCGCCTTTTTAGACATGCACATGTGCAAGTCCCAGACTCTCAGCTGTACGTTTTACAGACGGAGACTGCTAAATATATATTTCAAATTGTCGCTGTAAAAACAACGTTAGCCTTGCGTTCACAATTGCTTGGAGGAGTGACTTAGCATGTTAGCATGTTAGCACTTCCTGTTCCCTGGTGTTAACTCAAGCTGAGGAGACGTCAGTAAATACCCCACAGTCAATTTACAGCTTTATGTGTCTGTGACAAGATGAGACGCCATCACGTCAAACACGATGTTACGGCCTCGCTGTGGCGATGACGTTAAGTCATGTGACTGTGGTGTAGTTTGTTTACAGCCTTATGTAGCTTTTTATCTTACTGAGCAAAACCTGTCAGGATCAGAAATATTTGTTTGTCACCGAGTTTATTGTCCGCAATGATTCAAAATTCAGTAGAAAAATCCCAGATGCCATTTGACGAGGTAACCATGGCGATGCTAACTTCAGAAAAACATCATCCCTGCAACACACTATTGGTTCTACAAAAGTTTCCACTCACCTTCACAACATGTGGTTACGTTTAGCCAACACACACACACACACACACGTGGTTACGTTTGGCCAACACACACACACGTGGTTATGTTTAGCCAACACACACACACACGTGGTTACGTTTAGCCAACACACACACACGTGGTTACGATTAGCCAACACACACACACGTGGTTACGTTTGGCCAACACACACACACGTGGTTACGATTAGCCAACACACACACGTGGTTACGTTTAGCCAACACACACACACGTGGTTACGTTTAGCCAACACACACACACGTGGTTATGATTAGCCAACACACACACGTGGTTACGTTTGGCCAACACACACACACGTGGTTACGTTTGGCCAACACACATACACACACGTGGTTACGATTAGCCAACACACACACGTGGTTACGTTTGGCCAACACACACACACGTGGTTACGTTTAGCCAACACACACACGTGGTTACGTTTAGCCAACACACACACACGTGGTTACGTTTAGCCAACACACACACACACACGTGGTTACGTTTGGCCAACACACACACATGGTTACGTTTAGCCAACACACACAAGTGGTTACGTTTAGCCAACACACACACACGTGGTTACGTTTGGCCAACACACACACGTGGTTACATTTAGCAAACACACACACACACGTGGTTACGTTAAGCCAACACACACAACTGGTTAAGTTTAGCCAACACACACACACGTGGTTACGTTTGGCCAACACACAGACACGTGGTTACGTTTAGCCAACACACACACGTGGTTATGTTTAGCCAACACACACACACACGTGGTTACATTTAGCCAACACACACACGTGGTTACATTTAGCCAACACACACACGTGGTTACGTTTAGCCAACACACACACACACACACACGTGGTTACGTTTAGCCAACACACACACGTGGTTACGTTTAGCCAACACACACACACGTGGTTACGTTTGGCCAACACACACACACGTGGTTACGTTTAACCAACACACACACACGTGGTTACGTTTAGCCAACACACACACACACACGTGGTTATGTTTAGCCAACACACACACAAGTGGTTACGTTTAGCCAACACACACACACACACGTGCTTACGTTTGGCCAACACACACACGTGGTTACGTTTGGCCAACACACACACATGTGGTTACGTTTAGCCAACACACACACACACACGTGGTTATGGTTGGCCAACACACACACGTGGTTACGTTTAGCCAACACACACACACACACACGTGGTTACGTTTGGCCAACACACACACGTGGTTACGTTTAGCCAACACACACATGTAGTTACGTTTAGCCAACACCCACACACGTGGTTACATTTAGCCAACACACACACATGGTTACGTTTAGCCAACACACACACACGTGGTTACGTTAAGCCAACACACACAAGTGGTTACGTTTAGCCAACACACACACGTAGTTACGTTTAGCCAACACACACACACGTGGTTACATTTAGCCAACACACACACGTGGTTACGTTTAGCAAACACACACACACGTGGTTACGTTAAGCCAACACACACAAGTGGTTACGTTTAGCCAAAACAGAAGTGGTTACGTTTAGCCAACACACACAAGTGGTTACGTTTAGCCAACACACACACGTGGTTACGTTTAGCCAACACACACACACGTGGTTACGTTTGGCCAACACACAAGTGGTTACGTTTAGCCAACACACACACACGTGGTTACGTTTAGCCAACACACACACACGTGGTTACGTTTGGCCAACACACACACACGTGGTTACGTTTGGCCAACACACACACACGTGGTTACGTTTGGCCAACACACACACGTGGTTACGTTTAGCCAACACATACAAGTGGTTACGTTTAGCCAACACACACACGTGGTTACGTTTAGCCAACACACACACGCGTGGTTACATTTAGCCAACACACACACACACATGGTTATGTTTAGCCAACACACACACGTGGTTACGTTTAGCCAACACACAGACACGTGGTTACGTTTAGCCAACGCACACAAGTGGTTACGTTTAGCCAACACACACACACGTGGTTACGTTTAGCCAACACACACACGTGGTTACGTTTGGCCAACACACACACGTGGTTACGTTTAGCCAACACACACACATGTGGTTACGTTTAGCCAACACACACACGTGGTTACGTTTAGCCAACACACACACACGTGGTTACGTTTGGCCAACACACACACGTGGTTACGTTTAGCCAACACACACACACGTGGTTACGTTTGGCCAACACACACACACACACACGTGGTAATGTTTACCCAACACACACACACACGTGGTTACGTTTGGCCAACACACACACACATGGTTACGTTTAGCCAACACACACACACACACACGTGGTTATGTTTAGCCAACACACACACACACGTGGTTACGTTTAGCCAACACACACACACGTGGTTACATTTAGCCAACACACACACGTGGTTACGTTTAGCCAACACACACACACGTGGTTACGTTTAGCCAACACACACACACGTGGTTACGTTTAGCCAACACACACACGTGGTTACGTTTAGCCAACACACACACACGTGGTTACGTTTAGCCAACACACACACGTGGTTACGTTTGGCCAACACACACACGTGGTTACGTTTAGCCAACACAGACACATGTGGTTACGTTTGGCCAACACACACAAGTGGTTACGTTTAGCCAAAACACACACGTGGTTACCTTTGGCCAACACACACATGTGGTTACGTTTGGCCAACACACAGACACGTGGTTACGTTTAGCCAACACACACACACGTGGTTACGTTTGGCCAACACACACAAGTGGTTACGTTTAGCCAACACACACACACGTGGTTACGTTTAGCCAACACACACACACGTGGTTACGTTTAGCCAACACACACACACGTGGTTACGTTTGGCCAACACACACAAGTGGTTACGTTTAGCCAACACACACACCTTTGGCCAACACACACATGTGGTTACGTTTAGCCAACACACACACACGTGGTTACGTTTAGCCAACACACACACACGTGGTTACGTTTAGCCAACACACACACGTGGTTACGTTTAGCCAACACACACACACGTGGTTACGTTTAGCCAACACACACACACGTGGTTACGTTTAGCCAACACACACACACGTGGTTACGTTTGGCCAACACACACACGTGGTTACGTTTAGCCAACACACACACGTGGTTACGTTTAGCCAACACACACACACGTGGTTACGTTTAGCCAACACACACACACGTGGTTACGTTTAGCCAACACACACACACGTGGTTACGTTTAGCCAACACACACACACGTGGTTACGTTTGGCCAACACACACACACGTGGTTACGTTTAGCCAACACACACACACGTGGTTACGTTTAGCCAACACACACACACGTGGTTACGTTTAGCCAACACACACACGTGGTTACGTTTAGCCAACACACACACACGTGGTTACGTTTAGCCAACACACACACACGTGGTTACGTTTAGCCAACACACACACACGTGGTTACGTTTAGCCAACACACACACGTGGTTACGTTTAGCCAACACACACACACGTGGTTACGTTTAGCCAACACACACACACGTGGTTACGTTTAGCCAACACACACACACGTGGTTACGTTTGGCCAACACACACACACGTGGTTACGTTTAGCCAACACACACACACGTGGTTACGTTTAGCCAACACACACACACGTGGTTACGTTTGGCCAACACACACACACGTGGTTACGTTTAGCCAACACACACACACGTGGTTACGTTTGGCCAACACACACACACGTGGTTACGTTTAGCCAACACACACACACGTGGTTACGTTTGGCCAACATACACACAAGTGGTTACGTTTAGCCAACACACACACACGTGGTTACGTTTGGCCAACACACACACACACACACGTGGTTACGTTTGGCCAACACACACACACGTGGTTACGTTTGGCCAACACACACACACGTGGTTACGTTTAGCCAACACACACACAGTGGTTACGTTTAGCCAACACACACACCTGGTTACGTTTAGCCAACACACACACACACCTGGTTACGTTTAGCCAACACACACACACACGTGGTTACGTTTAGCCAACACACACACGTGGTTACGTTTAGCCAACACACACACACGTGGTTACGTTTGGCCAACACACACACGTGGTTACGTTTAGCCAACACACAGACACGTGGTTACGTTTGGCCAACACACACACATGTGGTTACGTTTGGCCAACACACATGTGGTTACGTTTGGCCAACACACACACACGTGGTTACGTTTGGCCAACATACACACAAGTGGTTACGTTTAGCCAACACACACACGTGGTTACGTTTGGCCAACACACACACATGTGGTTACGTTTAGCCAACACACAGACACGTGGTTACGTTTGGCCAACACACACACACATGGTTACATTTAGCCAACACACACACGTGGTTACCTTCAGCCAACACACACAAGTGGTTACGTTTAGCCAACACACACACCTGGTTACGTTTAGCCAACACACACACACGTGGTTACGTTTAGCCAACACACACACACACGTGGTTACGTTTAGCAAACACACACACGTGGTTACGTTTAGCCAACACACACAAGTGGTTACGTTTGGCCAACACACACACGTGGTTACGTTTAGCCAACACACACACATGTGGTTACGTTTAGCCAACACACAGACACGTGGTTACGTTTAGCCAACACACACACACGTGGTTACGTTTAGCCAACACACACACGTGGTTACATTTAGCCAACACACACACGTGGTTACGTTTAGCCAACACACACAAGTGGTTACGTTTAGCCAACACACACACACGTGGTTACATTTAGCCAACACACACACGTGGTTACGTTTGGCCAACACACACAACTGGTTACGTTTGGCCAACACACACACGTGGTTACGTTTGGCCAACACACACACGTGGTTACGTTTAGCCAACACACACACACACACATGTTGTTACGTTTAGCCAACACACACACATATGGTTACGTTTAGCCAACACACACACGTGGTTACGTTTGGCCAACACACACACGTGGTTACGTTTAGCCAACACACAGACACGTGGTTACGTTTGGCCAATACACACACACATGGTTACATTTAGCCAACACACACACGTGGTTACCTTCAGCCAACACACACAAGTGGTTACGTTTAGCCAACACACACACCTGGTTACGTTTAGCCAACACACACACACGTGGTTACGTTTGGCCAACACACACACACACACGTGGTTACGTTTGGCCAACACACACAAGTGGTTACTTTTAGCCAACACACACACACGTGGTTACGTTTGGCCAACACACACACGTGGTTACGTTTAGCTAACACACACACACGTGGTTACGTTTGGCCAACACACACACACGTGGTTACGTTTAGCCAACACACACACACGTGGTTACGTTTAGCCAACACACACACACGTGGTTACGTTTGGCCAACACACACACACGTGGTTACGTTTAGCCAACACACACACACGTGGTTACGTTTAGCCAACACACACACACGTGGTTACGTTTAGCCAACACACACACACGTGGTTACGTTTGGCCAACACACACACGTGGTTACGTTTAGCCAACACACACACACATAGTTACGTTTGGCCAACACACACACACACACACGTGGTTACGTTTGGCCAACACACAGACACGTGGTTACGTTTGGCCAACACACACATGTGGTACGTTTAGCCAACACACACACGCGTGGTTACGTTTAGCCAACACACACACACGTGGTTACGTTTAGCCAACACACACACACGTGGTTACGTTTAGCCGACACACACACACGTGGTTGCGTTTAGCCAACACACACACACGTGGTTACGTTTGGCCAACACACACACACGTGGTTACGTTTAGCCAACACACACACACGTGGTTACGTTTGGCCAACACACACACACGTGGTTACGTTTAGCCAACACACACACACGTGGTTACGTTTGGCCAACACACACACGTGGTTACGTTTAGCCAACACACACACACATAGTTACGTTTGGCCAACACACACACACACACACGTGGTTATGTTTACCCAACACACACACACACGTGGTTACGTTTGGCCAACACACACACACATGGTTACGTTTAGCCAACACACACACACGTGGTTACGTTTGGCCAACACACACAAGTGGTTACGTTTAGCCAACACACACACACGTGGTTACGTTTAGCCAACACACACACACGTGGTTACGTTTAGCCAACACACACACACGTGGTTACGTTTGGCCAACACACACAAGTGGTTACGTTTAGCCAACACACACACACGTGGTTACGTTTAGCCAACACACACACACGTGGTTACGTTTAGCCAACACACACACACGTGGTTACGTTTAGCCAACACAGACACGTGGTTACGTTTGGCCAACACACACAAGTGGTTACGTTTAGCCAACACACACACACGTGGTTACGTTTAGCCAACACACACACACGTGGTTACGTTTAGCCAACACACACACGTGGTTACGTTTAGCCAACACAGACACGTGGTTACGTTTAGCCAACACACACACACGTGGTTACGTTTAGCCAACACACACACACGTGGTTACGTTTAGCCAACACAGACACGTGGTTACGTTTGGCCAACACACACATGTGGTACGTTTA
The DNA here is from genome assembly GCA_013133815.1 of Cromileptes altivelis. NCBI lineage: Eukaryota > Metazoa > Chordata > Actinopteri > Perciformes > Serranidae > Cromileptes > Cromileptes altivelis. The sequence goes on from CM023143.1 coordinate 42,526,088, forward strand.
GCCAACACACACACACGTGGTTACGTTTAGCCAACACACACACACGTGGTTACGTTTGGCCAACACACAGACACGTGGTTACGTTTGGCCAACACACACATGTGGTACGTTTAGCCAACACACACACGCGTGGTTACGTTTAGCCAACACACACACACGTGGTTACGTTTGGCCAACACACACACACGTGGTTACGTTTGGCCAACACACATGTGGTTACGTTTGGCCAACACACACACACGTGGTTACGTTTGGCCAACACACACACAAGTGGTTACGTTTAGCCAACACACACACGTGGTTACGTTTGGCCAACACACACACATGTGGTTACGTTTAGCCAACACACACACCCGTGGTTACGTTTGGCCAACACACACACACGTGGTTACCTTCAGCCAACACACACAAGTGGTTACGTTTAGCCAACACACACACCTGGTTACGTTTAGCCAACACACACACACACCTGGTTACGTTTAGCCAACACACACACACACGTGGTTACATTTAGCCAACACACACACGTGGTTACGTTTAGCCAACACACACACACAAGTGGTTACGTTTGGCCAACACACACACGTGGTTACGTTTAGCCAACACACAGACACGTGGTTACGTTTGGCCAACACACACACATGTGGTTACGTTTGGCCAACACACATGTGGTTACGTTTGGCCAACACACACACACGTGGTTACGTTTGGCCAACATACACACAAGTGGTTACGTTTAGCCAACACACACACGTGGTTACGTTTGGCCAACACACACACGTGGTTACGTTTAGCCAACACACAGACACGTGGTTACGTTTGGCCAATACACACACACATGGTTACATTTAGCCAACACACACACGTGGTTACCTTCAGCCAACACACACAAGTGGTTACGTTTAGCCAACACACACACCTGGTTACGTTTAGCCAACACACACACACGTGGTTACGTTTGGCCAACACACACACACACACGTGGTTACGTTTGGCCAACACACACAAGTGGTTACTTTTAGCCAACACACACACACGTGGTTACGTTTGGCCAACACACACACGTGGTTACGTTTAGCCAACACACACACACGTGGTTACGTTTGGCCAACACACACACACGTGGTTACGTTTAGCCAACACACACACACGTGGTTACGTTTAGCCAACACACACACACGTGGTTACGTTTGGCCAACACACACACACGTGGTTACGTTTAGCCAACACACACACACGTGGTTACGTTTGGCCAACACACACACACGTGGTTACGTTTAGCCAACACACACACACGTGGTTACGTTTGGCCAACACACACACGTGGTTACGTTTAGCCAACACACACACACATGGTTACGTTTGGCCAACACACACACACACACACGTGGTTATGTTTACCCAACACACACACACACGTGGTTACGTTTGGCCAACACACACACACATGGTTACGTTTAGCCAACATACACACAAGTGGTTACGTTTAGCCAACACACACACGTGGTTACGTTTGGCCAACACACACACATGTGGTTACGTTTAGCCAACACACAGACACGTGGTTACGTTTGGCCAACACACATGTGGTTACGTTTGGCCAACACACAGACACGTGGTTACGTTTGGCCAACACACATGTGGTTACGTTTAGCCACCACACAGACACGTGGTTACGTTTGGCCAACACACATGTGGTTACATTTGGCCAACACACATGTGGTTACGTTTGGCCAACACACACACACGTGGTTACGTTTGGCCAACATACACACAAGTGGTTACGTTTAGCCAACACACACACGTGGTTACGTTTGGCCAACACACACACATGTGGTTACGTTTAGCCACCACACAGACACGTGGTTACGTTTGGCCAACACACACACACATGGTTACATTTAGCCAACACACACACGTGGTTACCTTCAGCCAACACACACAAGTGGTTACGTTTAGCCAACACACACACCTGGTTACGTTTAGCCAACACACACACACGTGGTTACGTTTAGCCAACACACACACACGTGGTTACATTTAGCAAACACACACACGTGGTTACGTTTAGCCAACACACACAAGTGGTTACGTTTGGCCAACACACACACGTGGTTACGTTTAGCCAACACACACACATGTTGTTACGTTTAGCCAACACACAGACACGTGGTTACGTTTAGCTAACACACACACACGTGGTTACGTTTAGCCAACACACACACGTGGTTACATTTAGCCAACACACACACGTGGTTACGTTTAGCCAACACACACAAGTGGTTACGTTTAGCCAACACACACACACGTGGTTACATTTAGCCAACACACACACGTGGTTACGTTTGGCCAACACACACAACTGGTTACGTTTGGCCAACACACACACGTGGTTACGTTTGGCCAACACACACACGTGGTTACGTTTAGCCAACACACACACACACACATGTTGTTACGTTTAGCCAACACACACACATATGGTTACGTTTAGCCAACACACACACGTGGTTACGTTTGGCCAACACACACACGTGGTTACGTTTAGCCAACACACAGACACGTGGTTACGTTTGGCCAATACACACACACATGGTTACATTTAGCCAACACACACACGTGGTTACCTTCAGCCAACACACACAAGTGGTTACGTTTAGCCAACACACACACCTGGTTACGTTTAGCCAACACACACACACGTGGTTACGTTTGGCCAACACACACACACACACGTGGTTACGTTTGGCCAACACACACAAGTGGTTACTTTTAGCCAACACACACACACGTGGTTACGTTTGGCCAACACACACACGTGGTTACCTTTAGCTAACACACACACACGTGGTTACGTTTGGCCAACATACACACAAGTGGTTACGTTTAGCCAACACACACACGTGGTTACGTTTGGCCAACACACACACGTGGTTACGTTTAGCCAACACACAGACACGTGGTTACGTTTGGCCAATACACACACACATGGTTACATTTAGCCAACACACACACGTGGTTACCTTCAGCCAACACACACAAGTGGTTACGTTTAGCCAACACACACACCTGGTTACGTTTAGCCAACACACACACACGTGGTTACGTTTGGCCAACACACACACACACACGTGGTTACGTTTGGCCAACACACACAAGTGGTTACTTTTAGCCAACACACACACACGTGGTTACGTTTGGCCAACACACACACGTGGTTACGTTTAGCCAACACACACACACGTGGTTACGTTTGGCCAACACACACACACGTGGTTACGTTTAGCCAACACACACACACGTGGTTACGTTTAGCCAACACACACACACGTGGTTACGTTTGGCCAACACACACACACGTGGTTACGTTTAGCCAACACACACACACGTGGTTACGTTTGGCCAACACACACACACGTGGTTACGTTTAGCCAACACACACACACGTGGTTACGTTTGGCCAACACACACACACGTGGTTACGTTTAGCCAACACACACACACATGGTTACGTTTGGCCACACAAGTGGTTACTTTTAGCCAACACACACACACGTGGTTACGTTTGGCCAACACACACACGTGGTTACGTTTAGCTAACACACACACACGTGGTTACGTTTGGCCAACACACACACACGTGGTTACGTTTAGCCAACACACACACACGTGGTTACGTTTAGCCAACACACACACACGTGGTTACGTTTGGCCAACACACACACACGTGGTTACGTTTAGCCAACACACACACACACACACACAGTGGTTACGTTTGGCCAACACACACACACGTGGTTACGTTTAGCCAACACACACACACGTGGTTACGTTTAGCCAACACACACACGTGGTTACGTTTAGCCAACACACACACGTGGTTACGTTTAGCCAACACACACACACACGTTTAGCCAACACACACACACGTGGTTACGTTTGCCAACACACACACACGTTTGGCCAACACACACACACACACACACACACGTGGTTACGTTTGGCCAACACACAGACACGTGGTTACGTTTGGCCAACACACACATGTGGTACGTTTAGCCAACACACACACGCGTGGTTACGTTTAGCCAACACACACACACGTGGTTACGTTTGGCCAACACACACACACGTGGTTACGTTTGGCCAACACACATGTGGTTACGTTTGGCCAACACACACACACGTGGTTACGTTTGGCCAACATACACACAAGTGGTTACGTTTAGCCAACACACACACGTGGTTACGTTTGGCCAACACACACACATGTGGTTACGTTTAGCCAACACACAGACCCGTGGTTACGTTTGGCCAACACACACACACGTGGTTACCTTCAGCCAACACACACAAGTGGTTACGTTTAGCCAACACACACACCTGGTTACGTTTAGCCAACACACACACACACCTGGTTACGTTTAGCCAACACACACACACACGTGGTTACATTTAGCCAACACACACACGTGGTTACGTTTAGCCAACACACACACACAAGTGGTTACGTTTGGCCAACACACACACGTGGTTACGTTTAGCCAACACACAGACACGTGGTTACGTTTGGCCAACACACACACATGTGGTTACGTTTGGCCAACACACATGTGGTTACGTTTGGCCAACACACACACACGTGGTTACGTTTGGCCAACACACACACAAGTGGTTACGTTTAGCCAACACACACACGTGGTTACGTTTGGCCAACACACACACACGTGGTTACGTTTAGCCAACACACACACACGTGGTTACGTTTGGCCAACACACACACACGTGGTTACGTTTAGCCAACACACACACGTGGTTGGTTACGTTTAGCCAACACACACACACGTGGTTACGTTTGGCCAACACACACACACACACGTGGTTACGTTTAGCCAACACACACACACACCTGGTTACGTTTAGCCAACACACACACACACGTGGTTACATTTAGCCAACACACACACGTGGTTACGTTTAGCCAACACACACACACGTGGTTACGTTTGGCCAACACACACACACGTGGTTACGTTTAGCCAACACACACACACGTGGTTACGTTTAGCCAACACACACACACGTGGTTACGTTTGGCCAACACACACACACGTGGTTACGTTTAGCCAACACACACACACGTGGTTACGTTTGGCCAACACACACACACGTGGTTACGTTTAGCCAACACACACACACGTGGTTACGTTTGGCCAACACACACACGTGGTTACGTTTAGCCAACACACACACACATAGTTACGTTTGGCCAACACACACACACACACACGTGGTTATGTTTACCCAACACACACACACACGTGGTTACGTTTGGCCAACACACACACACATGGTTACGTTTAGCCAACATACACACAAGTGGTTACGTTTAGCCAACACACACACGTGGTTACGTTTGGCCAACACACACACATGTGGTTACGTTTAGCCACCACACAGACACGTGGTTACGTTTGGCCAACACACATGTGGTTACGTTTGGCCAACACACAGACACGTGGTTACGTTTGGCCAACACACATGTGGTTACGTTTAGCCACCACACAGACACGTGGTTACGTTTGGCCAACACACATGTGGTTACATTTGACCAACACACATGTGGTTACGTTTGGCCAACACACACACACGTGGTTACGTTTGGCCAACATACACACAAGTGGTTACGTTTAGCCAACACACACACGTGGTTACGTTTGGCCAACACACACACATGTGGTTACGTTTAGCCACCACACAGACACGTGGTTACGTTTGGCCAACACACACACACATGGTTACATTTAGCCAACACACACACGTGGTTACCTTCAGCCAACACACACAAGTGGTTACGTTTAGCCAACACACACACCTGGTTACGTTTAGCCAACACACACACACGTGGTTACGTTTAGCCAACACACACACACACGTGGTTACATTTAGCAAACACACACACGTGGTTACGTTTAGCCAACACACACAAGTGGTTACGTTTGGCCAACACACACACGTGGTTACGTTTAGCCAACACACACACATGTTGTTACGTTTAGCCAACACACAGACACGTGGTTACGTTTAGCTAACACACACACACGTGGTTACGTTTAGCCAACACACACACGTGGTTACATTTAGCCAACACACACACGTGGTTACGTTTAGCCAACACACACAAGTGGTTACGTTTAGCCAACACACACACACGTGGTTACATTTAGCCAACACACACACGTGGTTACGTTTGGCCAACACACACAACTGGTTACGTTTGGCCAACACACACACGTGGTTACGTTTGGCCAACACACACACGTGGTTACGTTTAGCCAACACACACACACACACATGTTGTTACGTTTAGCCAACACACACACATATGGTTACGTTTAGCCAACACACACACGTGGTTACGTTTGGCCAACACACACACGTGGTTACGTTTAGCCAACACACAGACACGTGGTTACGTTTGGCCAATACACACACACATGGTTACATTTAGCCAACACACACACGTGGTTACCTTCAGCCAACACACACAAGTGGTTACGTTTAGCCAACACACACACACGTGGTTACATTTAGCCAACACACACAAGTGGTTACGTTTAGCCAACACACACACCTGGTTACGTTTAGCCAACACACACACACGTGGTTACGTTTAGCCAACACACACACACACGTGGTTACATTTAGCAAACACACACACGTGGTTACGTTTAGCCAACACACACAAGTGGTTACGTTTGGCCAACACACACACGTGGTTACGTTTAGCCAACACACACACATGTTGTTACGTTTAGCCAACACACAGACACGTGGTTACGTTTAGCTAACACACACACACGTGGTTACGTTTAGCCAACACACACACACGTGGTTACATTTAGCCAACACACACACGTGGTTACGTTTAGCCAACACACACAAGTGGTTACGTTTAGCCAACACACACACACGTGGTTACATTTAGCCAACACACACACGTGGTTACGTTTGGCCAACACACACAACTGGTTACGTTTGGCCAACACACACACGTGGTTACGTTTGGCCAACACACACACGTGGTTACGTTTAGCCAACACACACACACACACATGTTGTTACGTTTAGCCAACACACACACATATGGTTACGTTTAGCCAACACACACACGTGGTTACGTTTGGCCAACACACACACGTGGTTACGTTTAGCCAACACACAGACACGTGGTTACGTTTGGCCAATACACACACACATGGTTACATTTAGCCAACACACACACGTGGTTACCTTCAGCCAACACACACAAGTGGTTACGTTTAGCCAACACACACACCTGGTTACGTTTAGCCAACACACACACACGTGGTTACGTTTGGCCAACACACACACACACACGTGGTTACGTTTGGCCAACACACACAAGTGGTTACTTTTAGCCAACACACACACACGTGGTTACGTTTGGCCAACACACACACGTGGTTACGTTTAGCTAACACACACACACGTGGTTACGTTTGGCCAACACACACACACGTGGTTACGTTTAGCCAACACACACACACGTGGTTACGTTTAGCCAACACACACACACGTGGTTACGTTTGGCCAACACACACACACGTGGTTACGTTTAGCCAACACACACACACGTGGTTACGTTTGGCCAACACACACACACGTGGTTACGTTTAGCCAACACACACACACGTGGTTACGTTTGGCCAACACACACACGTGGTTACGTTTAGCCAACACACACACACATAGTTACGTTTGGCCAACACACACACACACACACGTGGTTACGTTTGGCCAACACACACACACATGCTTACGTTTAGCCAACATACACACAAGTGGTTACGTTTAGCCAACACACACACGTGGTTACGTTTGGCCAACACACACACATGTGGTTACGTTTAGCCACCACACAGACACGTGGTTACGTTTGGCCAACACACATGTGGTTACGTTTGGCCAACACACAGACACGTGGTTACGTTTGGCCAACACACATGTGGTTACGTTTAGCCACCACACAGACACGTGGTTACGTTTGGCCAACACACATGTGGTTACGTTTGGCCAACACACACACACGTGGTTACGTTTGGCCAACATACACACAAGTGGTTACGTTTAGCCAACACACACACGTGGTTACGTTTGGCCAACACACACACATGTGGTTACGTTTAGCCACCACACAGACACGTGGTTACGTTTGGCCAACACACACACGTGGTTACGTTTGGCCAACACACACACATGTGGTTACGTTTAGCCACCACACAGACACGTGGTTACATTTAGCCAACACACACACGTGGTTACCTTCAGCCAACACACACAAGTGGTTACGTTTAGCCAACACACACACCTGGTTACGTTTAGCCAACACACACACACGTGGTTACGTTTAGCCAACACACACACACACGTGGTTACATTTAGCAAACACACACACGTGGTTACGTTTAGCCAACACACACAAGTGGTTACGTTTGGCCAACACACACACGTGGTTACGTTTAGCCAACACACACACATGTTGTTACGTTTAGCCAACACACAGACACGTGGTTACGTTTAGCTAACACACACACACGTGGTTACGTTTAGCCAACACACACACGTGGTTACATTTAGCCAACACACACACGTGGTTACGTTTAGCCAACACACACAAGTGGTTACGTTTAGCCAACACACACACACGTGGTTACATTTAGCCAACACACACACGTGGTTACGTTTGGCCAACACACACAACTGGTTACGTTTGGCCAACACACACACGTGGTTACGTTTAGCCAACACACACACGTGGTTACGTTTAGCCAACACACACACACACACATGTTGTTACGTTTAGCCAACACACACACATATGGTTACGTTTAGCCAACACACACACGTGGTTACGTTTAGCCAACACACACACATGTGGTTACATTTAGCCAACACACACACATGTGGTTACGTTTAGCCAACACACACACGTGGTTACATTTAGCCAACACACACACAAGTGGTTACGTTTAGCCAACACACACAAGTGGTTACGTTTGGCCAACACACACACGTGGTTACATTTAGCCAACACACACACATGTGGTTACGTTTAGCAAACACACACACGTGGTTACATTTAGCCAACACACACACGTGGTTACATTTAGCCAACACACACACATGTGGTTACGTTTAGCCAACACACACACGTGGTTACATTTAGCCAACACACACACGTGGTTACATTTAGCCAACACACACACATGTGGTTACGTTTAGCCAACACACACACGTGGTTACATTTAGCCAACACACACACACACGTGGTTACATTTAGCCAACACACACACAAGTGGTTACGTTTAGCCAACACACACAAGTGGTTACGTTTGGCCAACACACACACGTGGTTACATTTAGCCAACACACACACATGTGGTTACGTTTAGCCAACACACACACGTGGTTACATTTAGCCAACACACACACGTGGTTACGTTTGGCCAACACACACAAGTGGTTACGTTTAGCCAACACACACATGTGGTTACGTTTAGCCAACACACACACACGTGGTTACATTTAGCCAACACACACACGTGGTTACGTTTAGCCAACACACACAAGTGGTTACGTTTGGCCAACACACACATGTGGTTACGTTTAGCCAACACACACACGTGGTTATGTTTAGCCAACACACACACACGTGGTTACGTTAAGCCAACACACACAAGTGGTTACGTTTAGCCAAAACAGAAGTGGTTACGTTTAGCCAACACACACAAGTGGTTACGTTTAGCCAACACACACACGTGGTTACGTTTAGCCAACACACACACGTGGTTATGTTTAGCCAACACACACACACGTGGTTACGTTTAGCCAACACACACAAGTGGTTACGTTTAGCCAAAACAGAAGTGGTTACGTTTAGCCAACACACACACACACACGTGGTTACGTTTGGCCAACACACACACATGTGGTTACGTTTGGCCAACACACACACATGTGGTTACGTTTGGCCAACACACACACACGTGGTTATGTTTGGTCAACACACACACGTGGTTACGTTTAGCCAACACACACACGTGGTTACGTTTAGCCAACACACACACGTGGTTATGTTTAGCCAACACACACAAGTGGTTACGTTTAGCCAACACACACGTGGTTACGTTTAGCCAACACACACACGTGGTTACGTTTAGCCAACACACACACACGTGGTTACGTTTGGCCAACACACACATGTGGTTATGTTTAGCCAACACACACACACACGTGGTTACGTTTGGCCAACACACACACACACGTGTTTACGTTTGGCCAACACACACACGTGGTTACGTTTGGCCAACACACACACACACGTGGTTACGTTTGGCCAACACACACATGTGGTTATATTTAGCCAACACACACATGTGGTTATGTTTAGCCAACACACACACACACGTGGTTACGTTTGGCCAACACACACACACACGTGTTTACGTTTGGCCAACACACACACGTGGTTACATTTAGCCAACACACACACATGTGGTTACGTTTAGTCAACACACACACGTGGTTACATTTAGCCAACACACACACACGTGGTTACATTTAGCCAACACACACACAAGTGGTTACGTTTAGCCAACACACACAAGTGGTTACGTTTGGCCAACACACACACGTGGTTACATTTAGCCAACACACACACATGTGGTTACGTTTAGCCAACACACACACGTGGTTACATTTAGCCAACACACACACGTGGTTACGTTTGGCCAACACACACAAGTGGTTACGTTTAGCCAACACAAACATGTGGTTACGTTTAGCCAACACACACACACGTGGTTACATTTAGCCAACACACACACGTGGTTACATTTTGCCAACACACACACGTGGTTACGTTTAGCCAACACACACAAGTGGTTACGTTTGGCCAACACACACATGTGGTTACGTTTAGCCAACACACACACATGGTTATGTTTAGCCAACACACACACACGTGGTTACGTTAAGCCAACACACACAAGTGGTTACGTTTTGCCAAAACAGAAGTGGTTACGTTTAGCCAACACACACAAGTGGTTATGTTTAGCCAACACACACACGTGGTTACGTTTAGCCAACACACACACGTGGTTATGTTTAGCCAACACACACACACGTGGTTACGTTAAGCCAACACACACAAGTGGTTACGTTTAGCCAAAACAGAAGTGGTTACGTTTAGCCAACACACACACGTGGTTACGTTTGGCCAACACACACACATGTGGTTACGTTTGGCCAACACACACACATGTGGTTACGTTTGGCCAACACACACACACGTGGTTATGTTTGGTCAACACACACACGTGGTTACGTTTAGCCAACACACACACGTGGTTACGTTTAGCCAACACACACACGTGGTTATGTTTAGCCAACACACACAAGTGGTTACGTTTAGCCAACACACACGTGGTTACGTTTAGCCAACACACACACGTGGTTACGTTTAGCCAACACACACACACGTGGTTACGTTTGGCCAACACACACACACGTGGTTATGTTTGGTCAACACACACACGTGGTTACGTTTGGCCAACACACACACGTGGTTACGTTTAGCCAACACACACACGTGGTTACGTTTAGCCAACACACACACGTGGTTACGTTTAGCCAACACACACACACGTGTTTACGTTTGGCCAACACACACACGTGGTTACGTTTAGCCAACACACACACACACGTGGTTACGTTTGGCCAACACACACACACGTGGTTATGTTTAGCCAACACACACACACACGTGTTTACGTTTGGCCAACACACACATGTGGTTATGTTTAGCCAACACACACACACACGTGGTTACGTTTGGCCAACACACACACACACGTGTTTACGTTTGGCCAACACACACACGTGGTTACGTTTAGCCAACACACACACACACGTGGTTACGTTTGGCCAACACACACACACACGTGTTTACGTTTGGCCAACACACACACACGTGGTTATGTTTAGCCAACACACACACACACGTGTTTACGTTTGGCCAACACACACATGTGGTTATGTTTAGCCAACACACACACACACGTGGTTATGTTTAGCCAACACACACACACACGTGTTTACGTTTGGCCAACACACACATGTGGTTATGTTTAGCCAACACACACACACACGTGGTTACGTTTGGCCAACACACACACACACGTGTTTACGTTTGGCCAACACACACACGTGGTTACGTTTAGCCAACACACACACACACGTGGTTACGTTTGGCCAACACACACACACGTGGTTACGTTTAGCCAACACACACACACACGTGTTTACGTTTGGCCAACACACACACACGTGGTTATGTTTAGCCAACACACACACACACGTGTTTACGTTTGGCCAACACACACATGTGGTTATGTTTAGCCAACACACACACACACGTGGTTACGTTTGGCCAACACACACACACACGTGTTTACGTTTGGCCAACACACACACGTGGTTACGTTTGGCCAACACACACACACACGTGTTTACGTTTGGCCAACACACACACGTGGTTACGTTTGGCCAACACACACACACGTGTTTACGTTTGGCCAACACACACACGTGGTTACGTTTGGCCAACACACACACACGTGGTTATGTTTAGCCAACACACACACACACGTGGTTACGTTTGGCCAACACACACACACGTGGTTATGTTTAGCCAACACACACACACACGTGTTTACGTTTGGCCAACACACACACACGTGGTTACGTTTAGCCAACACACACACACACGTGGTTACGTTTGGCCAACACACACACACGTGGTTACGTTTAGCCAACACACACACATACGTGTTTACGTTTGGCCAACACACACACACGTGGTTATGTTTAGCCAACACACACACACACGTGTTTACGTTTGGCCAACACACACATGTGGTTATGTTTAGCCAACACACACACACACGTGGTTACGTTTGGCCAACACACACACACACGTGTTTACGTTTGGCCAACACACACACGTGGTTACGTTTGGCCAACACACACACACACGTGTTTACGTTTGGCCAACACACACACGTGGTTACGTTTGGCCAACACACACACACGTGGTTATGTTTAGCCAACACACACACACGTGTTTACGTTTGGCCAACACACACACACGTGGTTATGTTTAGCCAACACACACACACACGTGTTTACGTTTAGCCAACACACACACACACGTGGTTATGTTTAGCCAACACACACACACACACGTGGTTACATTTAGCCAACACACACACGTGGCATGTTTAGCCAACACACAGACACAGACACACACACACACACACACACACACACACACGTGGTTACGTTTCGGAAAAATGAACAGGATGTGGCTTTACAATCTGACAGGAAGTGAACACCGGCCTCCTGGGTGAAAGTCAGTGGTTGTTGGACCCAACAGCCCTCCCTCCCCACTCGGACTACCGCTTTCATTGTTGTCCCGCCCTGTTTCCCCCATCGCTGCAGAACGCCATTAAACTATAACAGCAACAAGCCATGTATCATGGTGACGTTTAAGGACGGCTTGATCTGTTGGTGCCTGGAAGTCACGGCCTAAGCGCCAGTTGTTGATGACCAGGTTGTAACAAGCCATAACTTCACCTTGTTCTCCTGTCATAGCTTCGTTCCGTTACTTAAACAAACAGCACCTCTGTGGCGACGCGTCAGATCACCACATTCAGGCATGTTTTAATGAATATTTTGTTTGTTTGTTGACGAGTCGTCTTCTTCTGTCCTTCCAGCTAAATTCCAGAGTGGGCGGGTCTTTGATGGGGCCACCGTCGCCTTGACAACTGATTGATTGACAGCAGACCAGGCGTGTGACACCAGACAGGAAGTTTGAGAGGAGACGAGGGGCGGGGCCACAGAGCAGTGAACTGCACAATCAACCAATCAGCTTCCTCTTCTCAGCTCCTTTGGATTTCAGCTGCACAGAGTGTAATAACGTGTGGAAACCTCTTATCTCCTCTGTCAGGATGAGTGACAGGAGCGATGCCTCCTTCACATCTGACTCCTTTAAATACCTCTTAATTAGCTCTTAATTAATTTTTAATTATATCTTAATTATCTCCTGAAATCACCTCATGATAACCTCATTAACATCGTTCCTAAACGCGAGACTTATTAATAACCACTAATGACATATTTATCAGATTATCGAATACATTAATGGACCTGAATGTTTTAAGGGTTTTTAAAAGGTCATCTGTATTAATTAAGGGTTTTTAATCATATTAAAATAATGTTGCATGTTGAATCATTTTTATTTGAGGTGAATTCATGAAGATATTAATATATGACGAGCTTTTCAATGAACACGATGAATCATGACTTCATATATTAATATTTTGGATTAAAACATTATAATTAACCCCTTTAATTAAACATACCTTCGTTACAGTGTTGTAAATTTGTTAAGATTAATTAAGGGCTTCTTAATGGGTTCTTTGTCAGTTAAGAGGGTTATAAGTGGAATTAATTACAGAATAAGTTCAGTTGTTAACGAAGCGTCACTGATTGATTTTTATTCTTCGATGATTCTATTAAAATGAAAACCTGACAAACTCTGGAGATACAAGGTTTCCACCTGACAGTGATAATAACTATAGAGAGTAAAATTATAATTATGTACACAGTCTGGGTGTCGCCATGGTTACTGATCGTTATTAGACCCATTATCTCGTCGTCACTGACGTGAACCAGCTGATTAAAGAACAGATTTGTTTATTTTTACTTCCTGTTAATTGATAATAAATAATAAATAAACAAACGACACATTTTACTGCCCGACATGAAAATATCTGTATTTAATTCTGATAATTGGGTCTAATAAGCGACGAGAACCTGACGCGTCTGAGTCATAAAGTCTTCACACAGGTGAAATTTAATGTTTTATATTTAATATAATTCTAACGAGCGGTTCAGGAAACGAGGTTTGGATGTTCATCTCTCTGCTTCCATCGGGCTCGGAGAGCTCCACAGGCTTCCAGCGCTCTCCGACCTGCGATCTTCCATGAACAGCCACACCTACACCCCCCTACACCCCCCCACAGGTGTCCTAATGAGAAGGGCCTTAACGAGGTTCCTTAACGAGCTGTCTGTCTGCTGCCTGCGCGCCATTCTGGGCTTTGTTAGCAGAAGAAACTTTACAACATGTTTTAGATTTAAAAGATCTGTGAGAGGAAGGAAGGAAGGAAGGAAGGAAGGAAGGAAGGAAGGAAGGAAAGAAACATGAGGAGGACAGATGACGTGCCCTGATTTTGTTTTAATGCCTAAATCATAAATAAAGTTAAATCTAATTAGAGTTTAAAACGTTTAAAGTTGCTGAGCTGTAACTCTACGCGTTGTCTCTGGACCTGCATACATCACATGATCACATGATCACATGATCGGTCTCCGTGGGGATGCAGAATGAAGTCTGGCTCAACAAACGGACTCCTGATTGTTTTAAGAACTGAAGTAAATAAAAGCCGTGACCAATCAGAGTCACTGTCACAATCACGTCATCTGTCACCGGGACGGCCATATTACACTCATCTGTACGGAGGCTCACAGGGGACAAAATAAGAGACAAGCCGAGAGTTTAAATTAATATAAAATGTAAAAACAATGTGACTTATTACAAATTACTGGATTTTTAAGGCTAATTTTGTTTTTAGAGAAAAACAAAATTCCAGATTTTACAGATGTTGATTTGATTATTGACAGAAAATACACAACTTTATTGAGACGAGTGTTTAACAGTAACAAAACATTTTGAACATCACTGAAAAGTGTCAACAACAACTGTCTATGAAAACAAATATATTTATATCATCATATCTGTGATAGTGACCACAATGAAACATCAGGTTTAAAAATGAAAAGTTTATATTTAAACAGATTCAGTCAAATAAATTTAATGTTTTAATTGATGTATATTTAATTAAGCTGCTGGTGCTTTTTGTTTCCTCTGAGCCTCCGTACATCAGGACACTCTGACTGTGGCGTTGGCGTGTCAGCCTTTGGATAGTGAGGTGAGACGTGGCCCCGCCCTCTCGCAGTGTTCCTGTTATTACCCGGAGATGTGAGGTTTTAGGACGTCATGAGCAGACAGCGTGTGTTTCTTCCTCCTCGGCGCCGGCGTTTACTTTCTGTACAGACGATGTGATTTTCTGCATGCAGGACTTGACTTTGTGTTTTGTGTTTCCCGCTTTGGTCTCCGCTGCGTTTTGGCGTTCGCGGCTGCCATTTTGTTTTCCGGTGACTTGACTGGGACTTGTTAGCTTTGTTAGCATTCCTCAATGGGAGCTATGGTGTCTGCTAGCCGTGAGCTAACAAAACGCCAGCGGTGCCATCTTTGATATTCTGCGACTTTGACCCGTTGTGTTTGTCTCGGAGGCTTTAAGCTGCTTTTTACCGTCGGGAGAATGTAGAACTTTGTACAATCAGATTATTACTATCACATAATTATGATTATTATTATTATGGATCTATGGCGTTTGTATATTGAAGAGCTTTTTAATGTTGGATCAGACATGCAGTGCTCGCCGTCTGTAGAGAACACGTTGTGTATTATTAGCTTTATCATTTTCTCAGTATGATGTGCATTATAGCGTGTGACACCAGTTCCCTTAGCAACCGCTGAATGTGTTCGCCACAGCGCCGCTAACCTTTAATTTACTCCACATCTCGGTGCCATTTGGCGTCCCAGCTCAGGATGCACTCAGAGAAGAGAGGAGGCTGAATGTCAGGTCAAAGGTCAGCTGAAGTCCTGACCTGCTCTGGGCTGCAGCGGCTCTACGGAAGCTCCAACACATCAGTTTGAACATCACGTTAAACCTCAAACGACATTTCTATCTTAGAACAAATTTTCTGACTTGGAATGTAATCTGTAATTTAGAACATTGCTTTTAACTTTAAACATAATCTCTATCTGAGAACGTAATTTACAACATAAAACGTCATTTGTGACTCAGAATGTAATTTAAGTATCATGTCTCATCTCATTCATAATCTCTGAACTATTCGTAGTGTTTGTTACTCAGAATGTCATTTCTATTTTAAATGTAATTTCAAATCTAGAATGTGATTTTTTAACTTAGAACCTTACTTCAAATTGAATTAGTGATTTAGAACATCTTTTCTAATATAGACGACCCCGGCTGCAGGTCGTCAATATGTGTTTGTTATGATGTCACAGGTTCGTCAGGCTGCCGTTAATGAGTGGACATCACCGTTATGACTCTGCTGCAGCTGCAGGTTAACATCGGGTCGTTGTCCTTCTGTCAGAACCTTCTCTCTGATATTTGGTTGATTACCGTTCACTGGTTTTAGCTGTTAGAGTCGTGCTCACCTCTGATTGGCCACAGGAAGTGACACATCATGTTCAGTGACAGTGTTTTGGTCAGTTTGGACTTTACACCAGAGGAGCTCAGATAAACCATTTGTCTCTGTGGTGCAACAAAACACGGCTGCAGCTTCATGATCAAACTGACGAATCGTGTAGAGTCAACTTTGATCTGTACGTTCACAGAGAACTTAGGTACAGCTGACGCAACACACCGCCGAACACTTCCTGTCATTACGACTGTTGCAGCAAACGAACTGTCACCAGAGTCTGTTCAAGTTTTCAGGGATTTTAAAATGAGGAGACGCCATTGTCTTCATCTGATGTGGAGCCCAAACAGGCGTCGGCCTCTATGACCTGCTGCACATCATCAAACATTAATGTGAATATTATAAAGTTGTCTGTGGGCCTGTGTGACGCTGCGCTTGGTGTAGAGATTTTCAGACTAATAATATCGACCTGACTCACGGCCCAGTTTCAGCCTCCTCAACACTTACAAAGTGTGAAGACAGTCGGGACTCCAAATGGCGCCTGCAGAGTGAATGGCTGTTTTCTAGTGTGTGTTTTCTAAAGCAACAAACTCCACTTTGACCTTTTCAAAGTTTTATTTATTCGTGCTGGAGGAACTCTTTCCGAGGAAATATCTAACGTCTTTTTTAGGTGTTTTTGCTTGAAACTGAAGAATTCATCTTAAAGCAGATTTCACTTGTTATTCTAATGTTTTTACCAGCTGTTCGGTGGCTGCTGCGTATATATTTATCTCCATCCAACCGAAGCAGCGACGATTCGTTCAGACGCGCTGAAACGTTTCGTCTCTTTCAGGTGAAGCTAAAAACACCCGCAGGAAGCTTCTCTGATCCACACCACGGGAAACAGCAGGAGGAGGGAAACTGTTAGCATCCTTAGCATTCATTAGCTGCTCCTCTGGCCACAGCTATTCAACAAGCTAACGTGCTAATTTGTGGCTAACAGCATGCATGTGTTACAGTTAGGAATGTTAATGAAGCTAACGGTGCTAACAAACTATTTCTCATAAATCTGGGCTACAGGACTGAAACCAAAGCTTTCAGCTGTCATCATTATTACATCATTATGATGTAATCAGTGTGTGTTATTATCTGCGCTATGCTAACATTAGCTCACGAGCTAACCACAAAATGTCCGTACAAATGTGAGCCACCAACGAAACTCTACAATATATTGAAGAAAACATCTCAGATTATTTTTATTTATTTAACTGTTCATTTCAACTTTGAATTTCATTATTATAATTTGTTTTAAACAGTTCAAATCTACAGCGTCACATATTTAAAAATCTCTCTTACTTTTATTAAAAAGGTCTTATTTTGTGCATAAAAAGGGTCACCATACTTTTAAAATATTTAATCCATGAAACATATCAGTCAGCTTTAAACCCTCGTGTTTGATATGCGTGTAAATACACAATAGAAACTTCTCTTTGTGTCATTAAAGCAACACATTCATCAGAAATCTGACCCGCAGACACAAACTCAGGTTCCTGAACAACATTCTGAGGATTTAAGAAAACACGTAAATTCCATCATTCGTAATATGACGTGTTCAGTTATATTTCATGTGAGGCCTCTGTGTCTGCAGGAGTGAAACATGAAATATGTTTTATATCAGTTTATTTTTAAGATAAAATGTGAAGATATTTAATCGAACACGTTGAACATGTCGACTGATCTTTGTTTCATGAAGCGAACATGAACTCAGGTACAAACCAGACTCTCAACAGTGTCTGGGGAGTTTACAGAAAAGGCAATATTACAGACAGTATTTATTCATGAAACATTTATTCAGTCAGAAATCTGTGAAATCATTAATTGATTAACGTTTTGATCAGATGAACGGTTCGTCATCGGCCTGAAGCTCGTTGAGTTTAATGATCGTTTGTTTGTTTCCTTCCACACACAGAAATGAAAACAAACAATTCATAAACAAACAAACAATAAACACGTATGTTTTCATTTCTGTCCTGGCTGTTTCCCGTCCACCATGTTCACGCTCTGCAGAATCAATAATCAACAATCAATAATCGGCTCCACTCAGCTTTTTCTACTATGATGGATATTGTACTGTACTGTATTAACTGGACTCCAATGCTGCATGCTCAGTGTGTAACTGTGTGTGTGTGTGTGTGTGTGTGTGTGTGTGAGTGAGTGAGTGAGTGAGTGAGTGAGTGAGAGAGAGAGACAGACTGAGAGAGAGAGAGTGTGTGTGTGTGTGTGTGTGTGTGTGTGTGTGTGTTTTTTTTAAATCTTTTTTCTTTTGTAGTTTTTTGGAGTATTTCTCTTCTTCTTCTTCTTCTGCATCGTGTTCAAAGTGTTCCTGTAAATAAACTGAGGTGGTCAAACGCTGCCTTCTCATTGGTCCGTTTTTTTTTCACCTTCTTCAAACTTTGAAAACGTTATTGTTTCATCCAAAACAGCAGCGTCACACTAACAAGAGTCTCAGTGCTGCATGAGGACAGAGGACTGAGTCAGGTGAGACAGCGTCACTTGCCACACGTACACAGAGACATGAACTGACAGAAAGAGAATTATAGAAATAAAGCTTTAACAGAGATTTGAGATGATATAAAAATTGTGACAAATATAAATCACACAAGGACGTTTTAACATCTAAATAATAAAGAGAAAAGAGAAACTATATGTTAAAAGAAATAAAGACATTAATGAGAAAATAAAACAATGGTTTCATTATTCATTCATCTTCTAACCGCTTCATCCTCTTGAGGGTCGCCGGGGGGCTGGAGCCTATCCCAGCTGACATCGGGCGAGAGGGTTCACCCTGGACAGGTCACCAGACTATCACAGGGCTGACACATAGAGACAAACAACCATTCACGCTCACATTCACACCTACGGACAATTTAGAGTTACCTAGTCCCCCTTTGGACTGTGGCCCGGAGAGAACCCACGCTGACACGGGGAGAACATGCAAACTCCACACAATGGTTTCATTATATTTTTTCAATTTGTATTTATAAAGTAAATTTAATTAAAACATATCTAAATATAAAGTATTTTATATACCAATATTATTTAACATATACTGAATTATAAATATATACATTTAAAAAGAAATACGATTAAAGTATTTATGATACGTAAATAGTATGTTGTATATTATAGATATACCTGAATTAAACAGAAAAATACAGATAGTGGAATACAATCTTCAAATAATATGAATGATTATTATAATTATTAAACTATATATTCTATAAATAACTGTGTGTAAAATAAATATCTAGATTAAACATATAAAGATAAATGAATGAAATAAAATGTGTTTCCTGTAGAGATGTAAATATCTAGAATAAACAAAGAAAAAAAAATAAAACCTGTTACCTGTGGAGTAAATATTATTTATACAAATATCTCAAAATAAAATAAAACGAAATAAATTGAAATACAATAAAAATGTTTCCTGTAGAGATTCTATGGATGGAAATGTTTCGAATAAACAAATAAAATAAACAACACGTGTTTCCTTCCATAGACATGTCAGTTCCTGTTGTGACCACGTGGCGGCAGCAGCAGCTCGTTCCCGCGCTGCAGAGCCTCAACTTTGTCCCCGGAAGCGGAAGTTCTTTCCTTTCTTGTTTCTGCTTGGTTTAGAGACGCACAGAGGTGAGTTCTCTCTCCGGTTAATCCTTCTTCAATCTGGTTTTCAGGTGAGCATCCGATCAGTTTTGGTGTCTGCACTTATTCTGGGATGGACACACTTTGTGTTCGCGCTTAAATTGTTTCTCTGAGTGAATCCTGACTTTAGCTTTGAGCCGTTTTTCTCCGTGTTTCTGTCCGGTCTGTCTGTCGGCGAGCCGCTGCAACACGTCGCCATTTTAGCTCTGAGGAGCAGGAAACGAGACTTATATTAATAATTATATGAAACATTAAAGGTCCGCAGAGTGACGTGTTTCCACCGTAGAAATAAACCAGGTGAGACGAGCTCAGGTGAGACGCTACGGTCCGCTGCTGGGTAGAAGCTAACAGGCTAACGTTAGCAGGGCGACTGTAGGTTTGCCTGCTGCGCAGTTTATCGATCTGTTAAAGGTGGAAACTGTTATTGGTGATCAATCTGACGTAAAACACAAAGTTTAAATTCTTCGTGTTGATAACGAGACGTTTGGGAGCGTCTCTGTTAGCATGGCGTCAGTTAGCCGCGACTGTAGCCACCATGTGACCATCTGAACACTGTGGTTCCGTTACCGGACACAGCTGAGTGCACATCTGATCACTTAAAACTGATCAATGATCGAAGACACAGGTGCAGCAAACAGTTCAGAGTTTGTAGGTCAACATGTCTGCTGTGTGAACTCTCATATCTGGATCTAACTAAATTATCCGCAGGTTTTAATATGAGCTTTTATTTTGAAAGGGATGTGTGTAAGACGGAGCTCTGCAGGACTAGAGCTGCTGTGTGTGTGTGTGTGTGTGTGTGTGTGTGTGTGTGTGTGTGTGTGTGTGTGTGTGTGTGTGTGTGTGTGTGTGTGAGAGATCAGGATGTCCAGGGTTCTCATGGTCTTGGAAAACCTGGAAAAGGTCTTGGAAAAGTTGTGAACTTATGTTTCATGAAGTTAACTTATTGCAGCGGTGTTGGGTGGGTAATCTTCACGCCAATGTATTTCCTGTTGCTCCTGCTGTGTGACGCCGTGTGTGACATCACGTGTCCATTTGAAATTTGTATTTGAGTAGGAAAATAGAATAACATTTTAAGTGAGAGAGTGAGAGAGAGAGAGATCAGGATAGGGTTCTCATGGTCTTGGAAAACCTGGAAAAGGTCTTGGAAAAGTTGTGAACTTATGTTTCATGAAGTTAACTTATTGCAGCGGTGTTGGGTGGGTAATCTTCACGCCAATGTATTTCCTGTTGCTCCTGCTGTGTGACGCCGTGTGTGACATCACGTGTCCATTTGAAATTTGTATTTGACATAAGTTTGATCCTTGTGCTGTGAAAGTGTCGAGTCAGGAGGGAAGGAAAAGACATTTTAATGTCACAGAAAAGTTTGATTAGTTGTTGAAAATGTGAGTGAGCCCTGGTGATGTCACACTGGTGATGTCAGTTTACTGTGAGAGAGAGAGAGATCATAAGTTTGATCCTTGTGCTGTGAAAGTGTCGAGTCAGGAGGGAAGGAAAAGACATTTTAATGTCACAGAAAAGTTTGATTAGTTGTTGAAAATGTGAGTGAGCCCTGGTGATGTCACACTGGTGATGTCAGTTTACTGAGTTATCTGAGAGGATCAGTGTTTCCTGTCACCTGTGTCTCGTTTCAGGTGTTTGACACAGTTTTAATCCAGCGAGCAGAAATCTGATCACACTTTAATATCTGTTAGATTTGTAATGTTGGATTCAAACGTCCTGCTGTTTGTAACATCTGTGTGACGAGCTCCTCCTCCTCCTCCTCAGACGATGGCTCCTCGTAAAGGGAAGGAGAAGAAGGAGGAGCAGGTGATCAGTCTGGGTCCTCAGGTGGCCGAAGGAGAAAACGTGTTTGGAGTCTGTCACATTTTCGCCTCCTTCAACGACACCTTTGTCCACGTCACCGACCTCTCCGGGAAGTAAGTGCCCTCCTCTTCCTCAGTGCAGTGGGTTCACTGATCGTCTGCCAGAGCATGACAGGAAGTATGGGTGTATCTGTTTTCTGATTGGTCGGTCTGTCACCAGGGAAACGATCTGCCGTGTGACTGGAGGGATGAAGGTGAAGGCCGACAGAGACGAGTCGTCTCCGTACGCCGCCATGTTGGCCGCCCAGGACGTCGCTCAGCGCTGCAAAGAGCTCGGGATTACCGCACTGCACATCAAGCTGAGGGCCACCGGGGGCAACAGGTAAACTCACCTGTCTGTCTGTACACCTGTCTGTCTGTCTGTGCACCCGTCCGTCTGTCTGTGACTGAGTCAGAGTCGTTCACACAGATCACAGCTGACACCAACTCATTTTAAACTTGTTAAAAAAAACTCATCAGACGGTGGAGTTCAACCGTTCATGTGTGTCCAGGAGTTTTTTTGGCGGGGCTAAAAGTCTGCTCACCGAGTCACTGGACTCGTCCTTAACTCCTCCTATGATATATAACATTGCCACGCACACACACACACACACACCCTTCAGCTCAGAGCGTGTGTGTGTGAGCACCAAGTCTGTGTTAGTAACTTTTTAATGGTTGAACTGTGTTTGTGTTCAGGACACTTTGTCTCTGCTGCGACTAACTCACTCCACACAGGTGTGTTTGCTTCACCTGGACTGTGACGTCCTGCAGGTTCGTACACTCGTGAAATACCTTGCAGGCTTGAAAAGTAGTCACCCAGTTTTCCAGGCCTGGAAACGGTCTGGAACAACAGAGGGTTTTGGGTCTCAAACGCTGAGTCAAATCTGTTCCTTTAATCACACGTTAAAAATCTGGAGCTGCTCTGAAGGCTGAAACATCACTGAGGTCACATGACACGACCCTGACCAGCTGTCCCTCTGCTCTGCTTAGCCCTGCCCCCAGTCAGTAACAGGCCCTGTAACATTTGATCAGTGGCAATAACGTCTGCTCTCTGACCTGTCAGATTAAACCAACACGCCGTCGTGTCAGTTTGTGACTCGTTACTGAACCTGTGGTTAACGATCAGCTCTGTCATAAACACGGCTCTGATGATTTGAAGTTACAATGAGTCCGTGCAGCGCCGCAGAGACGCCCAATAAAAATTTCATCTTCATCGATTCTCTGTGAAAATAAAACATAGTAATACTGCAGCAAAATCAGCACTTGAACAATATCTGTTTAAGTAATTAGATCCTGAGCAGCGCTCCTCACTGAGGCCCCGCCTGGAAACTCTGCTCATCATCACTGTTGTTAGTTATTGTTAATATTAATGAGTCATGTTAATGATAAACAACACAAATCTAACAGTGTGTGTGCGAATTCAGTCACACTGTGATGAACACAATGTGACGACCTGAACTTGCATCTAGTTTCTGAATTAACGACAGTGAGAAATGAAGCTGTGCTCGTCATCGTCACTGAAACCTCAGATTATTAGAGATGAGTCTGGAAAACACAGAACTGTCCCAGGACACGTGTCATACATCACATGTCACACACGTCAGAGACTCGTCAGGTCTGGACCGTGGACCTCATGAGATCAGGTGTCGTGATGAAGGTATTGATTTTGTGTGTGTGTGTGTGTGTGTTTGTTTCAGGACGAAGACTCCAGGTCCTGGAGCTCAGTCTGCTCTCAGAGCTTTGGCTCGATCCGGCATGAAGATCGGACGCATCGGTGAGACTGACCCCGACTCTGATCAGTGATGTCACAGTGTTTATAGAAGTGATGCTGCAGTTAAAATCCTCAGATGACAGAACATGAGGTCGTAGTAGAGTTTATATTAGTGATGTAAAGACTCTGTCAGCTGATGACCTGTGTCAGATTTGAAACGGCTGCTTGTAATCAGATTGGAAAGTAATCAGATTACAGTCAGTGTTTTTCTTGATTACATCAAACTAACTTATTGAAACATTTGATTTCATTTTCTAACAACGTAAAGTTAAATGTCAAACTGTCGGTTTCCACCCGTGTCTAACTTCCTCTTTCTTCTTCATGTGTTTGTTCATGTGACCAGAGGATGTCACTCCGATCCCGTCAGACTCCACCAGGAGGAAGGGCGGACGCCGCGGTCGCCGTCTGTAAAACTGTACCCGTGTTTTCTGACAATAAAAAAGGTTAAAGTCAGTTTGTCTCAGAGTCTCTTTACTTATCAATACTCGTCAGTGATCTGTTCACATTTATCAATACTCATCAATCTGTAATCACTTATCAATATCAGTCTGAAGTCTCAGTATGTCTGATCAATAGTGTGATCAGTGGAGAAATATCAGTTTATGTTCAGACTGGAGGGTTAGACTTCAGTGATAAGTTGATTCAGTTATTGATCAGTAAAAACAAATTATCAGACATCACTTTTCTTTAATAAACTTCTGAGTCGCAGTTTTTCTTAAAACTTGTTTCTAATTTGATAAAAGTTAAAATGTTTGAAGCAAAAATTAAGAATTTACGGACGTTCAGATCATTAAAGTGACATCAGTGATGTCATCAGTGACACTGCTGTTGCCGCAGGTCATGTGACGTCTCCTCCAGAGGACAGACGGGTGGTTCGACGTTTAATGAAGGAAAATATGTAATTTGTTAAAGTGTAAACAACAGAATACAAACAAGTAAATAAATGTTTAGGAGCTAAATAACTATAACTAAAATATTTCTGATGTTTACAATCAAACGTTTGTCAGAATCTGATGACATGAAACAACATTTAGTTTTGTTTCAAACACAAAGACTCAACTAATAAATTGCTCCATATGAGGCTCTATGAGGTCACTTCCTCTTCAGTGCAGATGCTGACAGTCACCACAGGGTGGCGCCAAAGAAACCAAAACACTGATCAAACTGCAGAGTCGGTCGATGTCGCAGGAAACTGTCAGGCTCAAATTTGTAAAAATAATTAACAAATTAAATATGTATTTTTGACCATTTTAACTCCTGACGCTCCGGCTCACGTCGACTCCTTTATAAACTGTGTGAAACTGGTTTTAGTATTTCCGCTGAAGAAGTTGATCGTTTTTTGTGCAGCTCACAGTCATTAATATTTTTTTAACTTTTAACCAGAAAATAGTCCCATTGCCATTCAGAATCTCTTCTGCAAGGGAGTTCTGGCCAACACAGCAGCGTAATAGTTCACCTAAAAACACAACAGGTTAAAACAGTCAACATGAAACAAACAGTTACAAAACAGTTGGCAATTCAAGGCAGTATAATCACCAGCAGCGCTCAGTAACAGCACATGTGCATTCAGCACTCAAATAGTCCTCAATCCTACTTTTAAAACGTTCCACACTTGGCAGGTAACCCATTTTAAAATGTCTCTGTAACTCTCACCAGGACGAGGGTGCGAATACTTTAAAGGCACTTTCAATTCAGTCAATCAATCAATCAATTTTATTTATAAAGCCCAATATCACAAATCACAATTTGCCTCACAGGGCTTTACAGCATACGACATCCCTCTGTCCTTATGACCCTCACAGCTGATCAGGAAAAACTCCCCAAAAAAACCTTTAACGGGGAAAAAACTGTAGAAACCTCAGGAAGAGCAACTGAGGAGGGATCCCTCTTCCAGGATGGACAGACGTGCAATAGATGTCGTACAGAACAGATCAGCATGATAAATTAACAGTAATCTATATGACACAATGAGAGAGAGAGAGATAGATCCATCATGTCCTGTCCTGTGTCCCTCCTCACATCATGAACTCTGAAGCAGTGTTAGTCAGGTGTCACACACACTTTGTGCACTGCACCTTGACTTTAATCTCACACCCAGGGTTTTTGCTCAGCCCCTTTTTCTCCACCCAAATACGTCAGTGTTGTCCTGATGCACAGTTGGTGATGTCACTGGTGAAGTGGGGCATCTGTGCCTCTTCTCAGCCAGGTCGCCATTGTTTGGTGGTCTTCCCCTCTTCCTTGGGACCTTCCTCTCGTTGCAAAGGCCAGCTGCAACTTCAGCTTTGGATTCCAGCTGTACTGACCTTTCCTGTGGGTGCTGCAGTCCATGCCTTCACCTCGACCTCATCTTCCCTCTGTCGAGAGCAACGAGTGAGTCCAGAAGATCCACTCCACCCACAGTCTAGTGTCAGCCTGAACTTTACTTTGTTCGTCTTCATTAATTTGTAAAGATCAAAACAAAATCCTGGTGAACAGTTTGAACATTTTATATATCTATACACACACTGTCATGCTGCCATGGTGATTCCATAATGGGACATTGCTGCCTCAGGGCAACATTTGCATTTTAAGAAGTCGACATTATTTAATTAGCAAATAATGTGAGGTTTACTCACTTATTGTGTGGAAATATTTTTTCGGACCATTTTTGTGGAGCAAAATTACAAAACTGTTTCCTTAGAAAGATTCTGCAAGAAAGAGTTTCAGTATGGCTTCCTGAAAGTCGTGACAAATGAGAGCGTTGTTATTGGTTCCCTATGGGCTTCCCTCTGTGTTAAAGTCTTGCATTGTGGAGATGTACCATCGAGGGTTAACATTAAAGTGGAACAAACAGTCGCAGGCACAAACTCAACTGATGGCTGTCAGTGTTCACATTATTGTGTCCACCCCCTGAAGGTGCAGTTCATGCTGTCGACCAGCAGGAGGCAGCGACACACTGAGTGACATCAGTTCTGACTCAGGAGACGATGAACAGCAGGACGCTCCTTTACACTGATATTTAATGTGTCTGTAGGCTGCTCCTGCCCTTTAGTCTCCCATCATGCAGCTGGGTCTGTCCCTGTGGATTGTGGGTAGGAGCGCTGTGTCGCTTGACGGTTTCAACAGCAGCTCAACGTGAGATCTGACGACCCCCCCTCCTGATCCACTTCCTGTTTGTAAAGGTTGAAGTCTGAGGGACATGTTGATGATGAGACGACGAGTCAGTTTGTTTTGTCTCTGAGCTCATTTTATGTTTCCTGTGTTTACATGATTTTACATGTCGTCGTTTCTCTCTGTGCTTACTTTGTTTCTCCAGTTTTTTTAAAGTCATTTTGCACTTTTATAATTCTGTGAACGTGTAGTGTCTCAGTGACCGCGTGCCTCTCTGGTTTTATGGTAGTTTTGCGACTCTGAGGTTGTTTCCTAATTGTTCCATCGTCGTACGTCTCTGTTGATCCTTTGAAACTTACAGTGTTTGTTCACTTTGCATCTTTCATCATCATCGTCAGGATGGTATGCCGTAAAAAATCATAGCTGAGAGTAAAGTATGTTTTTTAAAATGACATCATATAGTATGGTAAAGAAAAAAAACTGACAGTACACTGTGTTGTCAAAGTTTTAGTGTTTTGTTAAAAAGTTACTGGAGAGTATTTAGTAACAAAAAAGGTATATATATATATATAACTATATCATATAGGACAGTATGTTTTAAGGAAAAGTCAGTGTCGTCAAAAACCATGTAAAAAAAAAAAAAGGTCATAATAATGTTTTTAAAAAAAGAGTCAGAAGGCGTTTCTCAGAGTCAAGGATCCTGCAGAGACAAGAGTCCTCCCTCTCATTTATTGGACCAGACTAACAACAGGACACTCTGAACAGGAATCATACCCTGATTCCTGTTCAGAGTGGAGTAAAGACAACATCTGGAAAAAATGAAATGTCGTGATAGTATAGCATGTCGTCCAAAATCAGTAAATATCGTCACAGTATAGCATGTCATCCAAAATCGTGAAAATTCGTCATAGTACAGCATGTCGTCAAAAACCATGAAAAAACATCAGGACTCTGAGAGACTCTCACACACAACAATCAGACAAGTTTCTGTAGCTTCACACTCGTCTTCTTTGTCTCTGTGGTTCTTGGAGCTGATTGGCCTCAGAGATGGTCCAGTGGTGAAGGTCCTCGAAAGGTCATCTGGAGCTGCAGGACACAGCAGTGTTTGTGATGAGTGAGTGTGAGGGTCCATTTATCAGGACGCTGCATTGCGTTCATTTTGCTTCAATTTCAACTTGTGAATTTCTGCCGTGGACCAACGAGGAGGAAACAGAACACACAAGTACAACTGAGCTCAGGGGGTCAAGCTGGCTACGTTAGCTAGCCTGACGAGCATGTTTTTTTTTAATTTGTTGCTTTTGTTGTCACATTAAATGTTTGTGTGTTAGTCTGCAGACTGATCACGTGACCTTCATATGACATCATCTGCAGGGAATCGGCCTTATTTAAGCTTTAATGAGTGGAGGCTCAAAGATGTGATGTAGGATGTTAAAAAAAATCTTTGTCAGAAAAAAGATCAAAGTTAAGCATATCGACAAAACTGAGGAGAGGCTGTCAAAATACGTCATGCTTTTATTCCCACAGTGTGACATGTCAAGAGAGTCACAGGAGTGTCGTCAGAAATCATGAAAAAGACAAATTATAGTTTTTATACTAAAATCCTGTTATAAAAGAAGTTACATTAAATGTCATGAAAACATTCTGAGTGGTAGCAAGTAAAGGAGCAGTGTCGTCACATCGTTGTTGTCGTGCGTCTGTTTCGGTCGCTCTACATCGTTGTAGTTCTGAGGTCGTTTGGCGCCCCCTTGTGGTCGCTTGGCATTTCTGACCTGCTTTTTACGAAGTGTAGTTGTTTTGAATAAAGTCTGCCGACAGTTTGAATTCATGTTGAAGCTTTAATGTTTCCACAGAACAAACTCTGTTTACAATATTTAAATAAGACAGGAAGCAGAAAAATAACAAATAATAGAAAAATAATAAAGATTTAAGACGATAAACGAGAAGGCAACTTTAACCCACGACTGACTGCAGGAGGGTTTGTTCTTTATTTAGACATGTTACTCCTCAGTCTGAAGGCTCCGCTCCTCCTCCTCCTCCTCCTCCTCCTCCTCTCCATGCTTCTCCTCCTCTGCTGCTCCATGCTCCTCCTCCTCTGCTGCTCCATCCTTCTCCTCCTCTCCGGTGGAGGAGGAGGGGTTCTCTCCATCGTAGATGATGTCTTCAGGGTTGGGAGCAGGAGGACAGAAATCCTCCTCAGGAAGGATCTTCTGGAAGATGGACTCGGCCTGAACACGAAGACAAACGGAGAAATAATCAGTGTTTATCTTTATTGTCAGCGTTACAATCTGCTGTCACTCCTTTTACATTGACATGTCATAATCAATGTAAATATTTGGCTGTGTAAATGTGACAGACGGACAGATTTATACATGCTGGTTCATACTGTGCCAAGTTTATTAAACTATCCTGAACTGACATCAACTCATACTGCAGTCAGATCAGGTCACAGAGCAGCCTCTGTCATTAAGTCATAGAAAATACTATCATGTCACAGTTTAGTTAAAGGTCATAATATAGCTGATATGAATAAAATAAAGTACATCATGCCAAAAAAATCACAGGATGTCAAAGTGTAGTAAATTTAAGAAGTCACGGTATATTAAAAAAAAATATTATTATTATTATTACAATTAATAATTTAACATAAAAAGTTACAGTACAGTATGTTAAAAACAGTCATACTGTCGTATGACATAAAAGAGTCATAGCATGGTATCTTAGGAAAATACAGTACGGTATATTTAAAAATTATTCTGTTAAAGAATGTCACAGTAAATTATACTGGGAAAAAAATCATAATAAAGTACATTTAAAAGTCACTGTATAATATATTTAGTTAAGTCATGAAATGTCAGTAGAGTATGTTACAAATGTCGTATTGTTGTATGACAGTAAAATATAGTGTGTCAAAATCATAAGAAGTCATATAATAGCATGTTTATTAATCTAAAATGTAAAAGTATAGTATGTAACAAAAGTGTCGGATCAGGTGTCAGGTGATCTGTCAGAGTGACGACAAGATGATGTCACTGTGCAGTAAAACATTCGGACATATTTTTATCCACAGAACACCTGAAACACTTCCTGTTGCTGCAGCTTCACATTAAAACGTTTCACTGGTCAAACTGAGACTTTTATTGTGAAGTCATCACAGGAAGTAGTGGTCTTCAGTGGGATCAGTGTTTATCAGCAGTGTGAGTAAATCAGCCTCAGTGTATCTGATTGTTTCATTTGTTTATCACAGTTTATTTACTTTGTTTACGCTGTAAACAACAATGATCCTGATCACCGTCCTGCTGATGAAGCTGAGCTGTGATGACACAGATTCTCTCCTCACCGATTGGTTGAACGTCATCACGGCTCTGGACTACAAACGTGTCTCCTCTACGCTCACCTGTTTGATAGCGTGTTCGTGTCCTAGAGCTCCGTCAGGTCCAGAGCACATGTACACGTTAGACGGGAGGTCATGACCTTCCACCTCCAGCCCCGAACCGTCGGACATGTTGAAGAACATACACCAGAGGACAGATGGACAGGTCTCTGTGGATGGATGGACAGACAGACAGACTGGTGTTAGTCACCTGCTGGTTTCTCTTCATCATATCATTCAAATAATCTACAGTACATGGAGAGGTCTTAGCCCCGCCTGCTCCAGGTGTTCATACCTGTCCTGTATGAGGTGGAGGAAGTACTCAGACCTGTTACTCCAGTAAAAATACCTCAGTGTAATCTGAGTACTCTGTGACGTGTCTGCAGCTTCAGACACACAGGTCAGTAAAGTATCACGACCTCAACAACACCTCAGCTACTTCCATTAATGTAACTGTTTTTCAAAACATTCAAAATGGTGGAAGATCTTGCAGGCGGAGCATCATGAGCTGCATGTGTCGCCTGAATTTCAATTCAATTCAATTCAGTCCGACTAACCGTGTGAGGGGCGTGGCCTTTTAGAAGTCCTATTGATAACCGTTAATCACAGCGCCACCATGTGGCCGATGTGAATCATATTTCTTGGGAAGCGTCTGCACATCACGTCCAGCTTTTTGGCCGTGTTTCATGTTTCTGGTTCAAAACAGTTTAAAATCAATTACGACCTCATCGTACGATCAGTTCATGACTTGACTACTCATCCTCAGTCTGTGACCTGTCTCACTATGAACCATCAAACTGGAACTGAACTGGGGAAACTGGGAGGACAGTAACATAACCAGTGAAGAGGACATGACGTGAACAAAACCCGTTACTGGAAGCTCCTGAACACAGTCAGACAACCTGCTGGGAGTCTTACTGGGACCAGTAACTGTGACGTGTCACCGCCATCAATCATATAACAAACACAACCTGAGGACACCGACGCCTTCAAAGATGTCTGTCACCAAAGCTACCCTTTAAAAAGACAAGAAGAAGAGGAAGAGGAAGAACAAGAAGAAGAGTGTAAAATGTCAAAGAGATCGTTAGTCAAATGTCAATCAGAGGAGCAGCTGACTGTCGGGTCACAACAACACTGAGGTTTTGTTTTAATCCGACGTTCTCAAAAGAAGATCTGGTGTTTTCTAATCACTCATCAGCCAATAGAGTTTTGTTAAACCGCTGCGTGTCACTTCCTGGAGGGAGGGAGACGTGAAACACAGCTGTGACAGTGTGGACGGCTGTGATGAGGAATACTGCAGATTTAAATGTCAGAGAGAGACGAAAAAACTCTGAAGTGACAAAATGTCAGACACACACACACACACACACACACACACACACACCACTCTGGGGACAGGCGTCTGTGGGGACGGGAAGACGCCACCATCACCAGGTTTTAAATCACAGCCATGTTTCGTGCGCGCCGTCTGTCATCAGGTATGATGAATACTGAACATGTTGTGTGTCAGCTGATCAGCTGTTTGTGTCTCCTGCTTTTTTATACGTACAAATACTTTATTTACTTTTGTTATTTACAGTCAACATGACCACCTCTTACCACCTCTTCACCTGATGTCGTCCACTTTAAGCCTTTGAACTCTGCAACACAAACAGTCCATCAGCACCCACACTGGTGCTTTTACTTATTGTGATGTCACTTCCTGGAGAATCTTTAAATCTGTCCAATCTGAGCTCAAAGGTTCTGGAAGTCAACAAAGCAAAATAACTGACAGAAGCAGGAAACCATCATAAAACAAATAGTAATCTGATATTTGTTTCATCAGATTTTACAAAATGAAAACACAAAACATTTTGATCCAAATTAGTTTGAAATGTAGAAACATAGATTAAATATTTCTTCACACTCCGTCAGTGATTTAAAACACGAACGTTTTTTAGTTTAAATAAAATATTACAAACACCTCCTGATATAAAGCGTCTGTGTGAAGAAGACGTCAGCGTCAGCTCTGAGAAGCTGTGATTTAATATATTGTTCAGATCAGTGATTTAATTGCATTTAAATTAACAAGATGACGATGATTACGATTACGATGATGATGATGATGATGATGATGATGATGATGACGATGATTGCTGGTTAAAGTTGAGTCAGACGGAGCTTCGGAGGTAAAAGGAGCTGAAGCTGCAGTTTAACAGAAACTTGGAGTGAAACATGACGGAGAAGCTTCTCTCCTCCTCCTCCTCCTCCATCACCTGTGATGAATCTCTTTACACCTGCATCCATCCATCCTCCGTGTGTGTGTGTGTGTGTGTGTGTGTGTGTGTGTGTGTGTGTGTGTGTGTCTGGAGGTTGTTCATGTTATAATTAAAAGCAGAGATGAAAATAATGAATGAATTAAAGACAAAGAGAGGAGGAGGAGGAGGAGGTCAGAGAGGAGAGAAAGTTTACAGGAAAGAAAGAATATCACTTATAACAGAGAGGAGTCTGTGTGTGTGTGTGTGTGTGTGTGTGTGTGTGTGTGTGTTACCTTGGTCATGTGACTCTGGTGTGCGGAACATCCTGGTAACCACCGGCAACAGGTCCTCATAGGCGGAGCCAACTGACTGACAGGTGAGATGGACCAGATCTGAAGACAGAAACAAAAACTTCCTCAAGAAACTCACACCTGATGTCTCCATGGCGACAGACCATCTGTGTCTCCATTGGACCTTTCGTATTCTGAAGGTGCTACTGGTACTACTGGTGCTACTGGTGTTGCTGGTACTACTGGTGCTACTGGTACTACTGGTGTTACTGGTACTACTGGTGCTACTGGTGTTACTGGTACTACTGGTGTTACTGGTACTACTGGTGCTACTGGTGTTACTGGTACTACTGGTGTTACTGGTACTACTGGTGTTACTGGTACTACTGGTGATACTGGTGTTACTGGTACTACTGGTGTTACTGGTACTACTGGTGCTACTGGTGTTACTGGTACTACTGGTGTTACTGGTGCTACCGGTGCTACTGGTGTTACTGGTACTACTGGTGATACTGGTGCTACCGGTGCTACTGGTGTTACTGGTACTACTGGTGCTACTGGTGTTACTGGTACTACTGGTGTTACTGGTACTACTGGTGCTACTGGTGTTACTGGTACTACTGGTGTTACTGGTGCTACCGGTGCTACTGGTGTTACTGGTACTACTGGTGCTACTGGTGTTACTGGTACTACTGGTGTTACTGGTACTACTGGTGCTACTGGTGTTACTGGTACTACTGGTGTTACTGGTGCTACTGGTGTGCTACTGGTGTTACTGGTACTACTGGTGATACTAGTGTTACTGGTACTACTGGTGCTACTGGTACTACTGGTGCTACTGGTACTACTGGTGTTACTGGTACTACTGGTGATACTAGTGTTACTGGTACTACTGGTGTTACTGGTACTACTGGTGATACTAGTGTTACTGGTACTACTGGTGCTACTGGTACTACTGGTGCTACTGGTACTACTGGTGTTACTGGTACTACTGGTGATACTAGTGTTACTGGTACTACTGGTGTTACTGGTACTACTGGTGCTACTGGTGTTACTGGTACTACTGGTGTTACTGGTGCTACCGGTGCTACTGGTGTTACTGGTACTACTGGTGATACTAGTGTTACTGGTACTACTGGTGCTACTGGTACTACTGGTGCTACTGGTACTACTGGTGTTACTGGTACTACTGGTGTTACTGGTACTACTGGTGCTACTGGTGTTGCTGGTACTACTGGTGCTACTGGTACTACTGGTGCTACTGGTGTTACTGGTACTACTGGTGCTACTGGTACTACTGGTGTTACTGGTACTACTGGTGCTACTGGTGATACTGGTGTTACTGGTGTTACTGGTACTACTGGTGCTACTGGTGTTACTGGTACTACTGGTGTTACTGGTGCTACTGCTACTGGTGTTACTGGTACTACTGGTGATACTGGTGTTACTGGTACTACTGGTGTTACTGGTACTACTGGTGCTACTGGTGTTACTGGTACTACTGGTGTTACTGGTGCTACTGGTGTACTGGTGTTACTGGTGCTACTGGTGATACTGGTGCTACTGGTGCTACTGGTGTTACTGGTGTTACTGGTGCTACTGGTGCTACTGGTGTTACTGGTACTACTGGTGCTACTGGTGTTACTGGTACTACTGGTGCTACTGGTACTACTGGTGTTACTGGTACTACTGGTACTACTACTGGTGTTACTGGTGCTACTGGTGCTACTGGTACTACTGGTGTTACTGGTGCTACTACTGGTGTTACTGGTACTACTGGTGTTACTGGTACTACTGGTGCTACTGGTGTTACTGGTGTTACTGGTGTTACTGGTGCTACTGGTGCTACTGGTGTTACTGGTACTACTGGTGTTACTGGTGTTACTGGTACTACTGGTGCTACTGGTGTTACTGGTGTTACTGGTACTACTGGTGATACTACTACTGGTGTTACTACTGGTGATACTGGTGTTACTGGTACTACTGGTGCTACTGGTACTACTGGTGCTACTGGTACTACTGGTGTTACTGGTACTACTGGTGATACTAGTGTTACTGGTACTACTGGTGTTACTGGTACTACTGGTGCTACTGGTGTTACTGGTACTACTGGTGTTACTGGTGCTACCGGTGCTACTGGTGTTACTGGTACTACTGGTGATACTAGTGTTACTGGTACTACTGGTGCTACTGGTACTACTGGTGCTACTGGTACTACTGGTGTTACTGGTACTACTGGTGATACTAGTGTTACTGGTGCTACTGGTGTTGCTGGTACTACTGGTGCTACTGGTACTACTGGTGTTACTGGTACTACTGGTGCTACTGGTGTTACTGGTACTACTAGTGTTACTGGTACTACTGGTGCTACTGGTGTTACTGGTACTACTGGTGTTACTGGTGCTACTGCTACTGGTGTTACTGGTACTACTGGTGATACTGGTGCTACCGGTGCTACTGGTGTTACTGGTACTACTGGTGCTACTGGTGTTACTGGTACTACTGGTGTTACTGTACTACTGTACTACTGGTGCTACTGGTGTTACTGGTACTACTGGTGCTACTGGTGCTACTGGTGCTACTGGTGTTACTGGTACTACTGGTGCTACTGGTGTTACTGGTACTACTGGTGTTACTGGTACTACTGGTGCTACTGGTGTTACTGGTACTACTGGTGTTACTGGTGCTACCGGTGCTACTGGTGTTACTGGTACTACTGGTGATACTAGTGTTACTGGTACTACTGGTGCTACTGGTACTACTGGTGCTACTGGTACTACTGGTGTTACTGGTACTACTGGTGATACTAGTGTTACTGGTACTACTGGTGTTACTGGTACTACTGGTGATACTAGTGTTACTGGTACTACTGGTGCTACTGGTACTACTGGTGCTACTGGTACTACTGGTGTTACTGGTACTACTGGTGATACTAGTGTTACTGGTACTACTGGTGTTACTGGTACTACTGGTGCTACTGGTGTTACTGGTACTACTGGTGTTACTGGTGCTACCGGTGCTACTGGTGTTACTGGTACTACTGGTGATACTAGTGTTACTGGTACTACTGGTGCTACTGGTACTACTGGTGCTACTGGTACTACTGGTGTTACTGGTACTACTGGTGATACTAGTGTTACTGGTGCTACTGGTGTTGCTGGTACTACTGGTGCTACTGGTACTACTGGTGTTACTGGTACTACTGGTGCTACTGGTGTTACTGGTACTACTGGTGTTACTGGTACTACTGGTGCTACTGGTGTTACTGGTACTACTGGTGTTACTGGTGCTACTGGTGTTGCTGGTACTACTGGTGCTACTGGTGCTACTGGTGTTACTGGTACTACTGGTGTTACTGGTACTACTGGTGCTACTGGTGTTACTGGTACTACTGGTGTTACTGGTGCTACCGGTGCTACTGGTGTTACTGGTACTACTGGTGATACTGGTGTTACTGGTACTACTGGTGTTACTGGTACTACTGGTGCTACTGGTGTTACTGGTACTACTGGTGTTACTGGTGCTACCGGTGCTACTGGTGTTACTGGTACTACTGGTGATACTGGTGCTACCGGTGCTACTGGTGTTACTGGTACTACTGGTGCTACTGGTGTTACTGGTACTACTGGTGTTACTGGTACTACCGGTGCTACTGGTGTTACTGGTACTACTGGTGTTACTGGTGCTACCGGTGCTACTGGTGTTACTGGTACTACTGGTGCTACTGGTGTTACTGGTACTACTGGTGTTACTGGTACTACTGGTGCTACTGGTGTTACTGGTACTACTGGTGTTACTGGTGCTACCGGTGCTACTGGTGTTACTGGTACTACTGGTGATACTAGTGTTACTGGTACTACTGGTGCTACTGGTACTACTGGTGCTACTGGTACTACTGGTGTTACTGGTACTACTGGTGATACTAGTGTTACTGGTACTACTGGTGTTACTGGTACTACTGGTGATACTAGTGTTACTGGTACTACTGGTGTTACTGGTACTACTGGTGATACTAGTGTTACTGGTACTACTGGTGTTACTGGTACTACTGGTGATACTAGTGTTACTGGTACTACTGGTGTTACTGGTACTACTGGTGCTACTGGTACTACTGGTGCTACTGGTACTACTGGTGTTACTGGTACTACTGGTGATACTAGTGTTACTGGTACTACTGGTGTTACTGGTACTACTGGTGCTACTGGTGTTACTGGTACTACTGGTGTTACTGGTGCTACCGGTGCTACTGGTGTTACTGGTACTACTGGTGCTACTGGTACTACTGGTGCTACTGGTACTACTGGTGTTACTGGTACTACTGGTGATACTAGTGTTACTGGTGCTACTGGTGTTGCTGGTACTACTGGTGCTACTGGTACTACTGGTGTTACTGGTACTACTGGTGCTACTGGTACTACTGGTGTTACTGGTACTACTGGTGCTACTGGTACTACTGGTGCTACTGGTACTACTGGTGCTACTGGTACTACTGGTGCTACTGGTACTACTGGTGTTACTGGTACTACTGGTGATACTAGTGTTACTGGTACTACTGGTGATACTAGTGTTACTGGTACTACTGGTGCTACTGGTGTTACTGGTACTACTGGTGTTACTGGTGCTACTGGTGCTACTGGTGTTACTGGTACTACTGGTGCTACTGGTACTACTGGTGCTACTGGTACTACTGGTGTTACTGGTACTACTGGTGATACTAGTGTTACTGGTGCTACTGGTGTTGCTGGTACTACTGGTGCTACTGGTACTAATGGTGTTACTGGTACTACTGGTGCTACTGGTGTTACTGGTACTACTGGTGTTACTGGTACTACTGGTGCTACTGGTGTTACTGGTACTACTGGTGCTACTGGTGCTACTGGTGTTACTGGTACTACTGGTGATACTGGTGCTACTGCTACTGGTGTTACTGGTACTACTGGTGCTACTGGTGTTACTGGTACTACTGGTGTTACTGGTACTACTGGTGCTACTGGTACTACTGGTGTTACTGGTACTACTGGTGTTACTGGTACTACTGGTGTTACTGGTACTACTGGTGCTACTGGTGTTACTGGTACTACTACTGGTGCTACCGGTACTACTGGTGCTACTGGTGCTGCTGGTGTTGCTGGTGCTACTGGTGTTACTGGTGCTACTGGTGTTGCTGGTGCTACTGGTACTACTGGTGTTGCTGGTACTACTGGTGCTACTGGTGTTACTGGTACTACTGGTGATACTAGTGTTACTGGTACTACTGGTGTTACTGGTACTACTGGTGCTACTGGTACTACTGGTGCTACTGGTGTTACTGGTACTACTGGTGTTACTGGTACTACTGGTGCTACTGGTGTTACTGGTACTACTGGTGTTACTGGTGCTACTGGTGCTACTGGTGTTACTGGTACTACTGGTGATACTGGTGTTACTGGTACTACTGGTGTTACTGGTACTACTGGTGCTACTGGTGTTACTGGTACTACTGGTGTTACTGGTGCTACTACTGGTGTTACTGGTACTACTGGTGATACTGGTGCTACCGGTGCTACTGGTGTTACTGGTACTACTGGTGCTACTGGTGTTACTGGTACTACTGGTGGTACTACTGGTACTACTGGTGTTACTGGTGTTACTGGTACTACTGGTGTTACTGGTGCTACTACTGGTGTTACTGGTACTACTGGTGCTACTGGTGTTACTGGTACTACTGGTGTTACTGGTACTACTGGTGCTACTGGTGTTACTGGTACTACTGGTGTTACTGGTGCTACTGGTGCTACTGGTGTTACTGGTACTACTGGTGATACTAGTGTTACTGGTACTACTGGTGCTACTGGTACTACTGGTGCTACTGGTACTACTGGTGTTACTGGTACTACTGGTGATACTAGTGTTACTGGTACTACTGGTGCTACTGGTACTACTGGTGCTACTGGTACTACTGGTGTTACTGGTACTACTGGTGATACTAGTGTTACTGGTACTACTGGTGTTACTGGTACTACTGGTGTTACTGGTACTACTGGTGATACTAGTGTTACTGGTACTACTGGTGCTACTGGTACTACTGGTGTTACTGGTACTACTGGTGATACTAGTGTTACTGGTACTACTGGTGTTACTGGTACTACTGGTGTTACTGGTATACTACTACTGTGGTACTACTGGTGCTACTGGTACTACTGTGTTACTGGTACTACTGGTGATACTACTGGTACTACTGGTGTTACTACTACTGGTGTTACTGGTACTACTGGTGTTACTACTGGTGATACTAGTGTTACTGGTACTACTGGTGCTACTGGTACTACTGGTGTTACTGGTACTACTGGTGTGTTACTGGTACTACTGGTGCTACTACTGTGCTACTGGTACTACTGGTACTACTGGTGATACTACTGGTACTACTGGTGTTACTGGTGTTACTGGTGCTACTGGTGTTACTGTTACTGGTGGTGCTACTGGTGTTACTGGTACTACTGGTGATACTACTGGTGGTGCTACTGGTGCTACTGGTGCTACTGGTACTACTGGTGTTACTGGTACTACTGGTGTTACTGGTGTTACTGGTGACTGGTGTTGCTACTGTTACTGGTACTACTGGTGCTACTGGTGTGCTACTGGTACTACTGGTGCTACTGGTACTACTGGTGTTACTGGTACTACTGGTGCTACTGGTGCTACTGGTACTACTGGTGTTACTGGTACTACTGGTGCTACTGGTGTTACTGGTACTACTGGTGTTACTGGTACTACTGGTGCTACTGGTACTACTGGTGTTACTGGTACTACTGGTGCTACTGGTGTTACTGGTACTACTGGTGTTACTGGTGTTACTGGTGCTACTGGTGTTACTGGTACTACTGGTGCTACTGGTGTTACTGGTACTACTGGTGTTACTGGTGCTACTGGTGCTACTGGTGTTACTGGTACTACTGGTGATACTGGTGCTACCGGTGCTACTGGTGTTACTGGTACTACTGGTGGTGCTACTGGTGTTACTGGTACTACTGGTGTTACTGGTACTACTGGTGCTACTGGTGTTACTGGTACTACTGGTGTTACTGGTGTTACTGGTACTACTGGTGTTACTGGTACTACTGGTGTTACTGGTACTACTGGTGTTACTGGTACTACTGGTGCTACTGGTACTACTGGTGCTACTGGTGTTACTGGTACTACTGGTGTTACTGGTGTTACTGGTGCTACTGGTGTTACTGGTACTACTGGTGATACTAGTGTTACTGGTACTACTGGTGCTACTGGTACTACTGGTGCTACTGGTACTACTGGTGTTACTGGTACTACTGGTGATACTAGTGTTACTGGTACTACTGGTGTTACTGGTACTACTGGTGATACTAGTGTTACTGGTACTACTGGTGCTACTGGTACTACTGGTGCTACTGGTACTACTGGTGTTACTGGTACTACTGGTGATACTAGTGTTACTGGTACTACTGGTGTTACTGGTACTACTGGTGTTACTGGTACTACTGGTGTTACTGGTGCTACCGGTGCTACTGGTGTTACTGGTACTACTGGTGATACTAGTGTTACTGGTACTACTGGTGCTACTGGTACTACTGGTGCTACTGGTACTACTGGTGTTACTGGTACTACTGGTGATACTAGTGTTACTGGTGCTACTGGTGTTGCTGGTACTACTGGTGCTACTGGTACTACTGGTGTTACTGGTACTACTGGTGCTACTGGTGTTACTGGTACTACTGGTGTTACTGGTACTACTGGTGCTACTACTGGTGTTACTGGTACTACTGGTGTTACTGGTGCTACCGGTGCTACTGGTGTTACTGGTACTACTGGTGATACTGGTGCTACCGGTGCTACTGGTGTTACTGGTACTACTGGTGCTACTGGTGTTACTGGTACTACTGGTGTTACTGGTACTACTGGTGCTACTGGTGTTACTGGTACTACTGGTGTTACTGGTGCTACCGGTGCTACTGGTGTTACTGGTACTACTGGTGATACTAGTGTTACTGGTACTACTGGTGCTACTGGTACTACTGGTGCTACTGGTACTACTGGTGTTACTGGTACTACTGGTGATACTAGTGTTACTGGTACTACTGGTGTTACTGGTACTACTGGTGATACTAGTGTTACTGGTACTACTGGTGCTACTGGTACTACTGGTGCTACTGGTACTACTGGTGTTACTGGTACTACTGGTGATACTAGTGTTACTGGTACTACTGGTGTTACTGGTACTACTGGTGCTACTGGTGTTACTGGTACTACTGGTGTTACTGGTGCTACTGGTGCTACTGGTGTTACTGGTACTACTGGTGATACTAGTGTTACTGGTACTACTGGTGCTACTGGTACTACTGGTGCTACTGGTACTACTGGTGTTACTGGTACTACTGGTGATACTAGTGTTACTGGTGCTACTGGTGTTGCTGGTACTACTGGTGCTACTGGTACTACTGGTGTTACTGGTACTACTGGTGCTACTGGTGTTACTGGTACTACTGGTGTTACTGGTACTACTGGTGCTACTGGTGTTACTGGTACTACTGGTGTTACTGGTGCTACCGGTGCTACTGGTGTTACTGGTACTACTGGTGATACTGGTGCTACTGGTGCTACTGGTACTACTGGTGCTACTGGTGTTACTGGTACTACTGGTGTTACTGGTACTACTGGTGCTACTGGTGTTACTGGTACTACTGGTGTTACTGGTGCTACCGGTGCTACTGGTGTTACTGGTACTACTGGTGCTACTGGTGTTACTGGTACTACTGGTGTTACTGGTACTACTGGTGCTACTGGTGTTACTGGTACTACTGGTGTTACTGGTGCTACCGGTGCTACTGGTGTTACTGGTACTACTGGTGATACTAGTGTTACTGGTACTACTGGTGTACTGGTACTACTGGTGCTACTGGTACTACTGGTGTTACTGATACTACTGGTGATACTACTGGTACTACTGGTGTTACTGGTACTACTGGTGATACTACTGGTGTTACTGGTACTACTGGTGCTACTGGTACTACTGGTGTTACTACTACTGGTGATACTAGTGTTACTGGTACTACTGGTGTTACTACTACTGGTGCTACTGGTGTTACTGGTGATACTGGTGTTACTGGTGCTACTGCTACTGGTGTTACTACTACTGGTGATACTACTGGTACTACTGGTGCTACTGGTACTACTGGTGCTACTGGTACTGGTGTTACTGGTACTACTGGTGATACTAGTGTTACTGGTGCTACTGGTGTTGCTGGTACTACTGGTGCTACTGGTACTACTGGTGTTACTGGTACTACTGGTGCTACTGGTGTTACTACTACTGGTGTTACTGGTACTACTGGTGCTACTGGTGTTACTGGTACTGGTGTTACTGGTGTTACTGGTACTACTGGTGCTACTGGTACTACTGGTGTTACTGGTACTACTGGTGCTACTGGTACTACTGGTGCTACTGGTGTTACTGGTACTACTGGTGATACTGGTACTACTAGTGTTACTGGTACTACTGGTGCTACTGGTGATACTGGTGTTACTGGTACTACTGGTGTTACTGGTGCTACCGGTACTGGTACTACTACTGGTGATACTACTGGGTGTTACTGGTACTACTGGTGCTACTGGTGTTACTGGTACTACTGGTGTTACTGGTACTACCGGTGCTGGTGTTACTGGTACTACTGGTGTTACTGGTGCTACTGGTGATACTGGTGTTACTGGTACTACTGGTGCTACTGGTGTTACTACTACTGGTGTTACTGGTTCTACTGGTGATACTAGTGTTACTGGTTCTACTGGTGATACTAGTGTTACTGGTTCTACTGGTGATACTAGTGTTACTGGTACTACTGGTGCTACTGGTACTACTGGTGTTACTGGTACTACTGGTGATACTAGTGTTACTGGTACTACTGGTGTTACTGGTACTACTGGTGATACTAGTGTTACTGGTACTACTGGTGCTACTGGTACTACTGGTGCTACTGGTACTACTGGTGTTACTGGTACTACTGGTGATACTAGTGTTACTGGTACTACTGGTGTTACTGGTACTACTGGTGTTACTACTACTGGTGTTACTGGTACTGCTACTGGTGTTACTGGTACTACTGGTGATACTACTGGTACTACTGGTGCTACTGGTACTACTGGTGCTACTGGTACTACTGGTGTTACTGGTACTACTGGTGATACTAGTGTTACTGGTGCTACTGGTGTTGCTGGTACTACTGGTGCTACTGGTACTACTGGTGTTACTGGTACTACTGGTGCTACTGGTGTTACTGGTACTACTGGTGTTACTGGTACTACTGGTGCTACTGGTGCTACTGGTGTTACTGGTACTACTGGTGCTACCGGTGCTACTGGTGTTACTGGTACTACTGGTGATACTGGTGCTACCG
Source organism: Cromileptes altivelis (assembly GCA_013133815.1). Taxonomy (NCBI): domain Eukaryota; kingdom Metazoa; phylum Chordata; class Actinopteri; order Perciformes; family Serranidae; genus Cromileptes; species Cromileptes altivelis. Next base: position 42,570,207 of record CM023143.1, read on the forward strand.
GTGCTACTGGTGTTACTGGTACTACTGGTGCTACTGGTGTTACTGGTACTACTGGTGTTACTGGTACTACTGGTGCTACTGGTGTTACTGGTACTACTGGTGTTACTGGTGCTACTGGTGCTACTGGTGTTACTGGTACTACTGGTGCTACTGGTGTTACTGGTACTACTGGTGTTACTGGTACTACTGGTGCTACTGGTGTTACTGGTACTACTGGTGTTACTGGTGCTACCGGTGCTACTGGTGTGGTGTTACTGGTACTACTGGTGATACTAGTGTTACTGGTACTACTGGTGCTACTGGTACTACTGGTGCTACTGGTACTACTGGTGTTACTGGTACTACTGGTGATACTAGTGTTACTGGTACTACTGGTGTTACTGGTACTACTGGTGATACTAGTGTTACTGGTACTACTGGTGCTACTGGTACTACTGGTGCTACTGGTACTACTGGTGTTACTGGTACTACTGGTGATACTAGTGTTACTGGTACTACTGGTGTTACTGGTACTACTGGTGCTACTGGTGTTACTGGTACTACTGGTGTTACTGGTGCTACCGGTGCTACTGGTGTTACTGGTACTACTGGTGATACTAGTGTTACTGGTACTACTGGTGCTACTGGTACTACTGGTGCTACTGGTACTACTGGTGTTACTGGTACTACTGGTGATACTAGTGTTACTGGTGCTACTGGTGTTGCTGGTACTACTGGTGCTACTGGTACTACTGGTGTTACTGGTACTACTGGTGCTACTGGTGTTACTGGTACTACTGGTGTTACTGGTACTACTGGTGCTACTGGTGTTACTGGTACTACTGGTGTTACTGGTGCTACCGGTGTTGCTGGTACTACTGGTGCTACTGGTACTACTGGTGTTACTGGTACTACTGGTGCTACTGGTGTTACTGGTACTACTGGTGTTACTGGTACTACTGGTGCTACTGGTGTTACTGGTACTACTGGTGTTACTGGTGCTACCGGTGCTACCGGTGCTACTGGTACTACTGGTGATACTAGTGTTACTGGTACTACTGGTGCTACTGGTACTACTGGTGCTACTGGTACTACTGGTGTTACTGGTACTACTGGTGATACTAGTGTTACTGGTACTACTGGTGTTACTGGTACTACTGGTGATACTAGTGTTACTGGTACTACTGGTGCTACTGGTACTACTGGTGCTACTGGTACTACTGGTGTTACTGGTACTACTGGTGATACTAGTGTTACTGGTACTACTGGTGTTACTGGTACTACTGGTGCTACTGGTGTTACTGGTACTACTGGTGTTACTGGTGCTACCGGTGCTACTGGTGTTACTGGTACTACTGGTGATACTAGTGTTACTGGTACTACTGGTGCTACTGGTACTACTGGTGCTACTGGTACTACTGGTGTTACTGGTACTACTGGTGATACTAGTGTTACTGGTGCTACTGGTGTTGCTGGTACTACTGGTGCTACTGGTACTACTGGTGTTACTGGTACTACTGGTGCTACTGGTGTTACTGGTACTACTGGTGTTACTGGTACTACTGGTGCTACTGGTGTTACTGGTACTACTGGTGTTACTGGTGCTACCGGTGCTACTGGTGTTACTGGTACTACTGGTGATACTAGTGTTACTGGTACTACTGGTGCTACTGGTACTACTGGTGCTACTGGTACTACTGGTGTTACTGGTACTACTGGTAATACTAGTGTTACTGGTACTACTGGTGTTACTGGTGCTACCGGTGCTACTGGTACTACTGGTGTTACTGGTACTACTGGTGATACTAGTGTTACTGGTACTACCGGTGTTACTGGTGCTACCGGTGCTACTGGTGTTACTGGTACTACTGGTGATACTAGTGTTACTGGTACTACTGGTGCTACTAGTACTACTGGTGCTACCGGTGCTACTGGTGTTACTGGTACTACTTGTGCTACTGGTGTTACTGGTACTACTGGTGTTACTGGTACTACTGGTGTTACTGGTACTACTGGTGCTACCGGTGCTACTGGTACTACTGGTGATACTAGTGTTACTGGTTCTACTGCTGTTACTGGTGCTACTGGTGTTACTGGTACTACTGGTGATACTAGTGTTACTGGTACTACTGGTGCTACTGGTACTACTGGTACTACTGGTGCTACCGGTGCTACTGGTGTTACTGATACTACTTGTGCTACTGGTGTTTCTGGTACTACTGGTGCTACTGGTACTACTGGTGATAATAGTGTTACTGGTACGACTGGTGCTACTGGTACTACTGGTGCTACCGGTACTACTAGTGTTACTGGTACTACTGGTGCTACTGGTGTTGCTGGTACTACTAGTGCTACTGGTGCTACTGGTGTTACTGGTACTACTGGTGATACTAGTGTTACTGGTACTACTGGTGCTACTGGTACTACTGGTGCTACTGGTACTACTGGTGTTACTGGTACTACTGGTGATACTAGTGTTACTGGTACTACTGGTGTTACTGGTACTACTGGTGATACTAGTGTTACTGGTACTACTGGTGCTACTGGTACTACTGGTGCTACTGGTACTACTGGTGTTACTGGTACTACTGGTGATACTAGTGTTACTGGTACTACTGGTGTTACTGGTACTACTGGTGCTACTGGTGTTACTGGTACTACTGGTGTTACTGGTGCTACCGGTGCTACTGGTGTTACTGGTACTACTGGTGATACTAGTGTTACTGGTACTACTGGTGCTACTGGTACTACTGGTGCTACTGGTACTACTGGTGTTACTGGTACTACTGGTGATACTAGTGTTACTGGTGCTACTGGTGTTGCTGGTACTACTGGTGCTACTGGTACTACTGGTGTTACTGGTACTACTGGTGCTACTGGTGTTACTGGTACTACTGGTGTTACTGGTACTACTGGTGCTACTGGTGTTACTGGTACTACTGGTGTTACTGGTCCTACCGGTGTTGCTGGTACTACTGGTGCTACTGGTACTACTGGTGTTACTGGTACTACTGGTGCTACTGGTGTTACTGGTACTACTGGTGTTACTGGTGCTACCGGTGCTACTGGTACTACTGGTGATACTAGTGTTACTGGTACTACTGGTGCTACTGGTACTACTGGTGCTACTGGTACTACTGGTGTTACTGGTACTACTGGTGATACTAGTGTTACTGGTACTACTGGTGTTACTGGTACTACTGGTGATACTAGTGTTACTGGTACTACTGGTGTTACTGGTACTACTGGTGCTACTGGTACTACTGGTGTTACTGGTACTACTGGTGATACTAGTGTTACTGGTACTACTGGTGTTACTGGTACTACTGGTGCTACTGGTGTTACTGGTACTACTGGTGTTACTGGTGCTACCGGTGCTACTGGTGTTACTGGTACTACTGGTGATACTAGTGTTACTGGTACTACTGGTGCTACTGGTACTACTGGTGCTACTGGTACTACTGGTGTTACTGGTACTACTGGTGATACTAGTGTTACTGGTGCTACTGGTGTTGCTGGTACTACTGGTGCTACTGGTACTACTGCTACTACTGGTACTACTGGTGCTGCTGGTGCTACTGGTGCTACCAGTGCTACTGGTGTTACTGGTGCTACCTGTGCTACCGTTGCTACTGGTGTTACTGGTACTACTGGTGATACTAGTGTTACTGGTACAACTAGTGTTAGTGGTGATACTAGTGTTACTGGTGCTACCAGTGCTACTGGTACTACTGGTGATACTAGTGTTACTGGTACTACCGGTGCTGCTGGTGCTACCAGTGCTACTGGTGCTACTGGTGTTACCAGTGCTACCGGTACTACTGGTACTACTGGTGTTACTGGTACTACCGGTGTTGCTGGTACTACTGGCGTTACTGGTGTTGCTGGTACTACTGGTGTTGCTGGTACTACTGGTGTTGCTGGTACTACTGGTGTTACTGGTGCTACTGGTGTTACTGGTGTTGCTGGTACTACTGGTGTTACTGGTGTTGCTGGTGTTACTGGTACTACTGGTGATACTGGTACTACTGGTGTTGCTGGTACTACTGGTGTTACTGGTACTACTGGTGTTGCTAGTACTACTGGTACTAGTAGTGCTACTGGTGCTACTGGTGTTACTGGTACTACTGGTGTTGCTGGTACTACTGGTACTAGTAGTGCTACTGGTGCTACTGGTGTTACCGGTACTACTGCTACTACTGGTGTTACTGGTACTACCGGTGCTACTGGTGCTACCAGTGCTACCGGTACTACTGGTACTACTGGTGTTACAGGTACTACCAGTGTTAATAGTGCTACTGGTGTTACTGGTACTACTGGTGTTGCTGGTACTACTGGTGCTACTGGTACTACTGGTGTTACTGGTACTACTGGTGCTACCGGTACTACTGCTACTACTGGTGTTACTGCTACTACCGGTGCTACTGGTGCTACCAGTGCTACCGGTACTACTGGTACTACTGGTGTTACTGGTACTACCGGTGTTAATAGTGCTACTGGTGTTACTGGTACTACTGGTGTTGCTGGTACTACTGGTGCTACTGGTACTACTGGTGTTGCTGGTACTACTGGTGCTACCGGTACTACTGCTACTACTGGTGTTACTGGTACTACCGGTGCTACCGGTGCTACCAGTGCTACCGGTACTACTGGTACTACTGGTGTTACTGGTACTACCGGTGTTAATAGTGCTACTGGTGTTACTGGTACTACTGGTATTGCTGGTACTACTGGTGCTACTGGTACTACTGGTGATACTAGTGTTACTGGTACTACTGGTGTTACTGGTGCTACCGGTGCTACTGGTACTACTGGTGTTACTGGTACTACTGGTGATACTAGTGTTACTGGTACTACTGGTGTTACTGGTGCTACCGGTGCTACTGGTGTTACTGGTACTACTGGAGATACTAGTGTTACTGGTACTACTGGTGCTACTGGTGTTACTGGTACTACTTGTGCTACTGGTGTTACTGGTACTACTGGTGTTACTGGTACTACTGGTGTTACTGGTGCTACTGGTGTTACTGGTACTACTGGTGATACTAGTGTTACTGGTACTACTGGTGCTACTGGTACTACTGGTGCTACCGGTGCTACTGGTGTTACTGATACTACTTGTGCTACTGGTGTTTCTGGTACTACTGGTGCTACTGGTACTACTGGTGATAATAGTGTTACTGGTACGACTGGTGCTACTGGTACTACTGGTGCTACCGGTACTACTAGTGTTACTGGTACTACTGGTGCTACTGGTGTTGCTGGTACTACTGATGCTACTGGTGTTGCTGGTACTACTAGTGCTAGTGGTGCTACTGGTGCTACTAGTACTACTGGTGCTACTGGTGTTGCTGGTACTACTGGTGCTACTGCTGTTACTGGTGTTACTGGTACTACTGGTGCTACTGGTACTACTGGTGCTACCGGTACTACTAGTGTTACTGGTACTACTGGTGCTACTGGTGTTGCTGGTACTACTGATGCTACTGGTGTTGCTGGTACTACTGGTACTACTGGTGTTACTGGTGTTGCTGGTACTACTGATGCTACTGGTGTTGCTGGTACTACTGATGCTACTAGTGTTACTGGTACTACTGGTACTACTGGTGTTACTGGTGTTGCTGGTACTACTGATGCTACTGGTACTACTGGTGCTACTGGTACTACTGCTACTACTGGTACTACCGGTGCTACTGATGCTACTGCTACTACTGGTACTACTGGTGCTGCTGGTGCTACTGGTACTACTGCTACTACTGGTACTACCGGTGCTACTGGTACTACTGCTACTACTGGTACTACTGGTGCTGCTGGTGCTACTGGTACTACTGCTACTACTGGTACTACCGGTGCTACTGGTACTACTGCTACTACTGGTACTACTGGTGCTGCTGGTGCTACTGGTACTACTGCTACTACTGGTACTACCGGTGCTACTGGTGCTACTAGTACTACCGGTGCTACTGCTACTACTGGTACTACTGGTGCTGCTGGTGCTACTGGTGCTACCAGTGCTACTGGTGTTACTGGTGCTACCGGTGCTACCGTTGCTATTGGTGTTACTGGTACTACTGGTGATACTAGTGTTACTGGTACAACTAGTGTTAGTGGTGATACTAGTGTTACCGGTGCTACCAGTGCTACTGGTACTACTGGTGATACTAGTGTTACTGGTACTACCGGTGCTGCTGGTGCTACCAGTGCTACTGGTGCTACTGGTGTTACCAGTGCTACCGGTGCTACTGGTGTTACCAGTGCTACCGGTACTACTAGTACTACTGGTGTTACTGGTACTGCCGGTGTTAATAGTGCTACTGGTGTTGCTGGTACTACTGGTGTTACTGGTGTTGCTGCTACTACTGGTGTTGCTGGTACTACTGGTACTAGTAGTGCTACTGGTGTTACTGGTGTTACCGGTGCTACTGGTGTTACCAGTGCTACTGGTGCTACTGGTGTTACCAGTGCTACCGGTACTACTGGTACTACTGGTGTTACTGGTACTACCGGTGTTGCTGGTACTACTGGTGTTACTGGTGTTGCTGGTACTACTGGTGTTGCTGGTACTACTGGTGTTGCTGGTACTACTGGTGTTACTGGTGTTGCTGGTGCTACTGGTACTACTGGTGTTGCTGGTACTACTGGTGTTACTGGTGTTGCTGGTACTACTGGTGTTGCTGGTACTACTGGTGTTGCTGGTACTACTGGTGTTACTGGTACTACTGGTGTTACTGGTACTACTGGTGTTGCTGGTACTACTGGTGTTACTGGTACTACTGGTGTTGCTGGTACTACTGGTACTAGTAGTGCTACTGGTGCTACTGGTGTTACCAGTACTACTGCTACTACTGGTGTTACTGGTACTACCGGTGCTACTGGTGCTACCAGTGCTACCGGTACTACTGGTACTACTGGTGTTACAGGTACTACCGGTGTTAATAGTGCTACTGGTGTTACTGGTACTACTGGTGCTACTGGTACTACTGGTGTTACAGGTACTACCGGTGTTAATAGTGCTACTGGTGTTGCTGGTACTACTGGTGCTACTGGTACTACTGGTGTTGCTGGTACTACTGGTGCTACCGGTACTACTGCTACTACTGGTGTTACTGGTACTACCGGTGCTACTGGTGCTACCAGTGCTACCGGTACTACTGGTGTTGCTGGTACTACTGGTGCTACTGGTACTACTGGTGTTACTGGTACTACTGGTGATACTAGTGTTACTGGTACTACTGGTGTTACTGGTGCTACCGGTACTACTGGTGTTACTGGTACTACTGGTGATACTAGTGTTACTGGTACTACTGGTGTTACTGGTGCTACCTGTGCTACTGGTGTTACTGGTACTACTGGTGATACTAGTGTTACTGGTACTACTGGTGCTACTGGTGTTACTGGTACTACTTGTGCTACTGGGGTTACTGGTACTACTGGTGTTACTGGTACTACTGGTGTTACTGGTACTACTGGTGCTACCGGTGCTACTGGTACTACCGGTGATACTAGTGTTACTGGTACTACTGGTGTTACTGGTGCTACTGGTGTTACTGGTGCTACTGGTGTTACTAGTGTTACTGGTACTACTGGTGCTACTGGTGCTACCGGTGCTACTGGTGTTACTGATACTACTTGTGCTACTGGTGTTTCTGGTACTACTGGTGATAATAGTGTTACTGGTACGACTGGTGCTACTAGTACTACTGGTGCTACCGGTACTACTAGTGTTACTGGTACTACTGGTGCTACTGGTGTTGCTGGTACTACTGATGCTACTGGTGTTGCTGGTACTACTAGTGCTACTGGTGCTACTGGTGCTACTAGTACTACTGGTGCTACTGGTGTTGCTGGTACTACTGGTGCTACTGCTATTACTGGTGTTACTGGTACTACTGGTGCTACTGGTACTACTGGTGCTACCGGTACTACTAGTGTTACTGGTACTACTGGTGCTACTGGTGTTGCTGGTACTACTGATGCTACTGGTGTTGCTGGTACTACTAGTGCTACTGGTGCTACTAGTACTACTGGTGCTACTGGTGTTGCTGGTACTACTGGTGCTACTGCTGTTACTGGTGTTACTGGTACTACTGGTGCTACTGGTACTACTGGTGCTACCGGTACTACTAGTGTTACTGGTACTACTGGTGCTACTGGTGTTGCTGGTACTACTGATGCTACTGGTGTTGCTGGTACTACTAGTGTTACTGGTACTACTGGTACTACTGGTGTTACTGGTGTTGCTGGTACTACTGATGCTACTGGTGTTGCTGGTACTACTAGTGTTACTGGTACTACTGGTACTACTGGTGTTACTGGTGTTGCTGGTACTACTGGTGCTACTGGTGTTGCTGGTACTACTGATGCTACTGGTGTTGCTGGTACTACTAGTGTTACTGGTACTACTGGTACTACTGGTGTTACTGGTGTTGCTGGTACTACTGATGCTACTGGTGTTGCTGGTACTACTAGTACTACTGGTGCTACTGGTGTTGCTGGTACTACTGGTGCTACTGCTGTTACTGGTGTTACTGGTACTACTGGTGTTGCTGGTACTACCGGTGCTGCTGGTAGTACCGGTGCTACCAGTGCTACTGGTGCTACCAGTACTACTAGTACTACCGGTGCTACTGGTGTTACTGGTGCTACTGGTACTACTGGTGCTGCTGGTGCTACTGATGCTACCGGTGCTACTGGTACTACCGGTGTTACTGGTATTACTGGTGCTACTGGTACTACTGGTGCTGCTGGTACTACTGGTGCTACTGGTGTTACTAGTACTACCAGTGCTACTGGTGTTACTGGTGCTACTGGTACTACTGGTGCTGCTGGTGCTACTGATGCTACCGGTGCTACTGGTACTACCGGTGTTACTGGTGTTACTGGTGCTACTGGCACTACTGGTGCTGCTGGTACTACTGGTGCTACCGGTGCTACTGGTGTTACTGGTACTACCGGTGTTACTGGTGCTACCGGTGCTACTGGTACTACTGGTGCTACTGGTGTTGCTGGTACTACTGGTGTTGCTGGTACTACCAGTACCACTGGTGCTACTAGTACTACTGGTGCTACTGGTGTTTCTGGTATTACTGGTGCTACTGGTACTACTGGTACTACCGGTGCTGCTGGTACTACTGGTGCTACCGGTGTTGCTGGTACTACCGGTGCTACTGGTACTACTGGTGCTACTGGTGTTGCTGGTACTACTGGTACTACTGGTGTTACTGGTGTTGCTGGTACTACTGATGCTACTGGTGTTGCTGGTACTACTAGTGCTACTGGTGCTACTAGTACTACTGGTGCTACTGGTGTTGCTGGTACTACTGATGCTACTAGTGTTACTGGTACTACTGGTACTACTGGTGTTACTGGTGTTGCTGGTACTACTGATGCTACTGGTGTTGCTGGTACTACTAGTGCTACTGGTGCTACTGGTGCTACTAGTACTACTGGTGCTACTGGTGTTTCTGGTATTACTGGTGCTACTGGTACTACCGGTGCTGCTGGTACTACTGGTGCTACCGGTGTTGCTGGTACTACCGGTGCTACCGGTACTACTGGTGCTACTGGTACTACTGGTGCTACTGGTGTTGCTGGTACTACTGGTGCTACTGGTGTTGCTGGTACTACCGGTGCTACTGGTGCTACTTGTACTACTGCTACTACTGGTACTACTGGTGCTACTGGTACTACTGCTACTACTGGTACTACCGGTGCTACTGATGCTACTGCTACTACTGGTACTACTGGTGCTGCTGGTGCTACTGGTACTACTGCTACTACTGGTACTACCGGTGCTACTGGTACTACTGCTACTACTGGTACTACTGGTGCTGCTGGTGCTACTGGTACTACTGCTACTACTGGTACTACCGGTGCTACTGGTACTACTGCTACTACTGGTACTACTGGTGCTGCTGGTGCTACTGGTACTACTGCTACTACTGGTACTACCGGTGCTACTGGTGCTACTAGTACTACCGGTGCTACTGCTACTACTGGTACTACTGGTGCTGCTGGTGCTACTGGTGCTACCAGTGCTACTGGTGTTACTGATGCTACCGGTGCTACCGTTGCTATTGGTGTTACTGGTACTACTGGTGATACTAGTGTTACTGGTACAACTAGTGTTAGTGGTGATACTAGTGTTACCGGTGCTACCAGTGCTACTGGTACTACTGGTGATACTAGTGTTACTGGTACTACCGGTGCTGCTGGTGCTACCAGTGCTACTGGTGCTACTGGTGTTACCAGTGCTACCGGTGCTACTGGTGTTACCAGTGCTACCGGTACTACTAGTACTACTGGTGTTACTGGTACTGCCGGTGTTAATAGTGCTACTGGTGTTGCTGGTACTACTGGTGTTACTGGTGTTGCTGCTACTACTGGTGTTGCTGGTACTACTGGTACTAGTAGTGCTACTGGTGTTACTGGTGTTACCGGTGCTACTGGTGTTACCAGTGCTACTGGTGCTACTGGTGTTACCAGTGCTACCGGTACTACTGGTACTACTGGTGTTACTGGTACTACTGGTGTTACTGGTGTTGCTGGTACTACTGGTGTTGCTGGTACTACTGGTGTTGCTGGTACTACTGGTGTTACTGGTGTTGCTGGTGCTACTGGTACTACTGGTGTTGCTGGTACTACTGGTGTTACTGGTGTTGCTGGTGTTACTGGTACTACTGGTGTTACTGGTACTACTGGTGTTGCTGGTACTACTGGTGTTACTGGTACTACTGGTGTTGCTGGTACTACTGGTACTAGTAGTGCTACTGGTGCTACTGGTGTTACCAGTACTACTGCTACTACTGGTGTTACTGGTACTACCGGTGCTACTGGTGCTACCAGTGCTACCGGTACTACTGGTACTACTGGTGTTACAGGTACTACCGGTGTTAATAGTGCTACTGGTGTTACTGGTACTACTGGTGCTACTGGTACTACTGGTGTTACAGGTACTACCGGTGTTAATAGTGCTACTGGTGTTGCTGGTACTACTGGTGCTACTGGTACTACTGGTGTTGCTGGTACTACTGGTGCTACCGGTACTACTGCTACTACTGGTGTTACTGGTACTACCGGTGCTACTGGTGCTACCAGTGCTACCGGTACTACTGGTACTACTGGTGTTACTGGTACTACCGGTGTTAATAGTGCTACTGGTGTTACTGGTACTACTGGTGTTGCTGGTACTACTGGTGTTACTGGTACTACTGGTGATACTAGTGTTACTGGTACTACTGGTGTTACTGGTGCTACCGGTACTACTGGTGTTACTGGTACTACTGGTGATACTAGTGTTACTGGTACTACTGGTGTTACTGGTGCTACCTGTGCTACTGGTGTTACTGGTACTACTGGTGATACTAGTGTTACTGGTACTACTGGTGCTACTGGTGTTACTGGTACTACTTGTGCTACTGGTGTTACTGGTACTACTGGTGTTACTGGTACTACTGGTGTTACTGGTACTACTGGTGCTACCGGTGCTACTGGTACTACCGGTGATACTAGTGTTACTGGTACTACTGGTGTTACTGGTGCTACTGGTGTTACTGGTGCTACTGGTGTTACTAGTGTTACTGGTACTACTGGTGCTACTGGTGCTACCGGTGCTACTGGTGTTACTGATACTACTTGTGCTACTGGTGTTTCTGGTACTACTGGTGATAATAGTGTTACTGGTACGACTGGTGCTACTAGTACTACTGGTGCTACCGGTACTACTAGTGTTACTGGTACTACTGGTGCTACTGGTGTTGCTGGTACTACTGATGCTACTGGTGTTGCTGGTACTACTAGTGCTACTGGTGCTACTGGTGCTACTAGTACTACTGGTGCTACTGGTGTTGCTGGTACTACTGGTGCTACTGCTATTACTGGTGTTACTGGTACTACTGGTGCTACTGGTACTACTGGTGCTACCGGTACTACTAGTGTTACTGGTACTACTGGTGCTACTGGTGTTGCTGGTACTACTGATGCTACTGGTGTTGCTGGTACTACTAGTGCTACTGGTGCTACTGGTGCTACTAGTACTACTGGTGCTACTGGTGTTGCTGGTACTACTGGTGCTACTGCTGTTACTGGTGTTACTGGTACTACTGGTGCTACTGGTACTACTGGTGCTACCGGTACTACTAGTGTTACTGGTACTACTGGTGCTACTGGTGTTGCTGGTACTACTGATGCTACTGGTGTTGCTGGTACTACTAGTGTTACTGGTACTACTGGTACTACTGGTGTTGCTGGTACTACTGATGCTACTGGTGTTGCTGGTACTACTAGTGTTACTGGTACTACTGGTACTACTGGTGTTACTGGTGTTGCTGGTACTACTGGTGCTACTGGTGTTGCTGGTACTACTGATGCTACTGGTGTTGCTGGTACTACTAGTGTTACTGGTACTACTGGTACTACTGGTGTTACTGGTGTTGCTGGTACTACTGATGCTACTGGTGTTGCTGGTACTACTAGTACTACTGGTGCTACTGGTGTTGCTGGTACTACTGGTGCTACTGCTGTTACTGGTGTTACTGGTACTACTGGTGTTGCTGGTACTACCGGTGCTACCGGTGTTGCTGGTAGTACCGGTGCTACCAGTGCTACTGGTGCTACCAGTACTACTAGTACTACCGGTGCTACTGGTGTTACTGGTGCTACTGGTACTACTGGTGCTGCTGGTGCTACTGATGCTACCGGTGCTACTGGTACTACCGGTGTTACTGGTATTACTGGTGCTACTGGTACTACTGGTGCTGCTGGTACTACTGGTGCTACTGGTGTTACTAGTACTACCAGTGCTACTGGTGTTACTGGTGCTACTGGTACTACTGGTGCTGCTGGTGCTACTGATGCTACCGGTGCTACTGGTACTACCGGTGTTACTGGTGTTACTGGTGCTACTGGCACTACTGGTGCTGCTGGTACTACTGGTGCTACCGGTGCTACTGGTGTTACTGGTACTACCGGTGTTACTGGTGCTACCGGTGCTACTGGTACTACTGGTGCTACTGGTGTTGCTGGTACTACTGGTGTTGCTGGTACTACCAGTACCACTGGTGCTACTAGTACTACTGGTGCTACTGGTGTTTCTGGTATTACTGGTGCTACTGGTGCTGCTGGTACTACTGGTGCTACCGGTGTTGCTGGTACTACCGGTGCTACTGGTACTACTGGTGCTACTGGTACTACTGGTGCTACTGGTGTTGCTGGTACTACTGGTGCTACTGGTGTTGCTGGTACTACCGGTGCTACTGGTGCTACTGGTACTACCGGTGCTACTGCTACTACTGGTACTACTGGTGCTGCTGGTGCTACCAGTGCTACTGGTGTTACTGGTGCTACTAGTACTACTGGTGCTACTGGTGTTGCTGGTACTACTGGTGCTACTGCTGTTACTGGTGTTACTGGTACTACTGGTGTTGCTGGTACTACCGGTGCTACCGGTGTTGCTGGTGCTACCAGTGCTACTGGTGCTACCAGTACTACTAGTACTACCGGTGCTACTGGTGTTACTGGTGCTGCTGGTGCTACTGATGCTACCGGTGCTACTGGTACTACTGGTGCTACTGGTACTACTGGTGCTACCGGTGCTACCGGTGCTACTGGTGTTACTGGTACTACCGGTGTTACTGGTGCTACCGGTGCTACTGGTGTTACTGGTACTACTGGTACTACTGGTGCTACTGGTGTTGCTGGTACTACTGGTGCTACTGGTGTTGCTGGTACTACCGGTGCTACTGGTGCTACTGGTACTACCGGTGCTACTGGTGCTACTGCTACTACTGGTACTACTGGTGCTGCTGGTGCTACTGGTGCTACCAGTGCTACTGGTGTTACTGGTACTACTGGTGATACTAGTGTTACTGGTACAACTAGTGTTAGTGGTGATACTAGTGTTACTGGTACTACCGGTGCTGCTGGTGCTACCAGTGCTACTGGTGCTACTGGTGTTACTGGTGCTACCGGTGCTACTGGTGTTACTGGTGCTACCGGTGCTACTGGTGTTACCAGTGCTACCGGTACTACTAGTACTACTGGTGTTACTGGTACTACCGGTGTTAATAGTGCTACTGGTGTTGCTGGTACTACTGGTGTTACTGGTGTTGCTGGTACTACTGGTGTTACTGCTACTACCGGTGCTACTGGTGTTGCTGGTACTGGTGGTGCTACTGGTGCTACTGGTGTTACCGGTGCTACTGGTACTACTGGTGTTGCTGGTACTACTGGTGCTACTGGTGTTACCGGTGCTACTGGTGCCACTCGTACTACTGGTGTTGCTGGTACTACTGGTGCTACTGGTACTACTGGTGTTGCTGGTACTACTGGTACTACTGGTGTTACTGGTACTACTGGTGCTACCAGTGCTACTGGTACTACTGGTGCTACTGGTGTTGCTGGTGGGTTAGGGTTAGCTCTGATCAAAGACACTGAAGGGTCAATGACGTGACGCTACTTTTTTTGTGTCCATATTTAATCAAATTTAAAAGGGTTAAAATTTGAAAATTAATGTATGATTAACTTACAAAGTTTAATTTTGTGTAAAATTTCTGCTTTTAATCCATTTTGAGAAAATATATTAGAGAATAATGGCACAAATGTCTAAGTGGTGTAACCATAAAAACTTTGCACCAAATAATTAAACTTGATTAAAAACACTATCATTCTCAATAAAACACCATATCAACTAGTTTGACATGATCGTATAATACTACTTTTTTTATATCAAGTAAAGGTAATGGAATACAATTGTTCTAAATATGAAATTCAATTTGGGGAATCATGAAAGTCAAGTAAACTACATGAAGTGTCAAGTGGTGTAACCACCATTTAAGAGGCCATTTTGTTAATATTTTTGTTAATATTATAATATAATGAGGACCTCTGATGATCACAACTGCTGCATAACAAGGTTAGAATCTCTTAAAATTACTCATAAATTGACGTTTTTAGACTCTGGTCAGGTTTGGTAAGTTTACATGTCAAATGGTATGACCCTAGAAAAACATTAATAATTCATAAGAATCATTAAAATTAATATTTACTTTAAAAATTATGTATGAAATCTTGAGACCAAGGCCATGTGCTTACACAGGTGTCCATGGTAATGCCTGTCAAATTTGATTTTAAAATGAAATTAAGAGCCTTTCTGTTTTAGGCAATTATGTCAAATATCAGTAGTTTATGATGCTAATTAAAGATGTGTTATAAAAAAAACTACTTTTGATCTTGTACAGTAGCTTTAAAATACCTAAAAATCCAATAATTCATTTGAAGTAGAAATGTTAATCAAACATTAAAATTTCTGCCTGTAAAATACAATTATTTACATTTCTGCTATTTCATTACAATATATTGTACATTTATGGAAAACTAAAATAATCAAACTTAATAAATAAATTCTGTTTTCTGCATTAGATGCCAGTTTCTAACAAGGAGAAAGTGGCTCGTCATAGAGTCAAGTTCACTTAACCTTGCTGACTGTCCTGTCTGAACAAACATGGGTGTTTGACTGTAGAAGGAACACTGTCAGGCAGTGTATCATATCTTTATGAAAAATACCAGTTACACCAATAGACACAACCCAGTGTCATTGATCAGTGTCACTGATCAGCTGAAAGTGTTTCATAATTATTCATATTCAGATATTTAAGAGTCCTTTAAAATGTTGAGATTTTATAAATCGTTTAATTTCAAGTTCGAATCTTTACAATAAAAAAAAGTCGTTTTTCAAGTTGCTGACTGACATTTTGTCATTTCGTTGTTTTCTGCTTTATTTTAATAAAAAAATATCAGTTCAGACAGCGGTAACTTTGCCCCGACCCCACTGACTGCTGACATGTTTTCAATGACATGAATTATCTCACGTCCCTGTGTTGATCATCTGTGAGGCTGGTGTCGCACCGCCGTCACTGATTTAACCCTCCAGAGTACAGACAGACTGGTGTCAGGTCAGCACTCAGAGACACACAGAGGACACACACACATCATCATCATCATCATCACCAGACGTCTAAATTCATGTTATTAACAGGTACCATGGTGATGATGTCCTTCATCACAGACGGTCGTCCCCTTCGCTGGTTGGATTCTACGATCTGACGCCCACAAACTAATAAACACTGCAGAGCCAACATCGCCATGTTTCTTTCTGTGGAGCTTGTCAGACCTAGCAACAGTAACTAAGGGGCGGGGCTTAGATCAGCCAATTAATCAACTAATTGTCCCAAATTTAAAATTAAGTTTTTACCTTTCAAGGAAGACGTCATGAAAACAGTATGAGACACTTTTTGTGTAGTTTTGCTGTGGATATGGACACACAGGAGTGTGTGTGTGTGTGTGTTTAGATAAATGGTGTTTTCTTTTAAAGGCGTTCAGGCCCACTGACTCAGTATCCAATCACACTGCAGCATCAGGACAACACAGCAGAGGAAGAAGATGATGATGATGATGATGATTTGACAGGCGGAACACACACACACACACAGTGGAGTGTGTGTGTGTGCTGTTGGTCATTAATCAGTGTTTCTGTTGGTGGATTCATCAGTTTTCTCTTCAAGGGCGCTGCAGGATTTTCAGCTGCAGAGTTTCAGCCCGTCAGAGTCCTGCTTCACCCCTCACACACATATTTATTAGATTTTCAGATATTTCATAAATTTTCTGAAACTAAATGAAAATATTTGCAGTTCAAACTTCTTCACGGAGACAACAAATAAACCCTGAATATTTTTACAATAAGAAGAATCATGTGACTCACATGTTCCCGGCATGCAGGTCATCGTGGACGAACAGAGCTCCACCATCTTCACTGCTGGACATCCTGCTGCTATTGGAGGAACCGTTACCATGGAGACCTGTCAGACAGACAGACAGACAGACAGACAGACAGACAGACAAAAGTCTTTGATGAAAATCCTCCTCAGAGTGTTGAAAACCAGATTAGTTTCATCTTATTACTGAACACTGCAGGCTAACACACACACACACACACACAGAAGATCTATGAAGCATCATAATTCTCTGACCAAACTTAATTCAATACTTCAATATTTAACTCTGACCTAATTAGTGAGGAGAGTGTGTATGCGTGTGTGTGTGTGTGTGTGTCTGTGTGTGTGTTCAGCAGATGAATTTGGGGGATTTTCTTCAGTAATTGTCTCAGACATTTATTTGACCGTTCGTCTCTCAGAATTTCTTTCTCATCTTTTTCTTCTCCATCACTTCTGACAGTCATTAACATCAATCCCATGATGCACTGGGGCTGAAGGACATGCTGACCTCTGACCTGAAGCTTCACTCTAAAACACTTCATCAGTTAGCATCTTTAGCGCTGTGAGCTAATTGTCCTCAGAACATCTCAGTGTTCAGTAAGAGCTCATTAACGTCACATGCATACACGAACAAGTACAGAGCTTTCGTATGACCTTGCCGTCATGTTGTGCGTATTTATGCACGTTTTCTTCATGCTTTCAGATATGAAGGAAACGGAGCACAACCACCAGAGGTTACAGAGGCAATGCAGCCAAGTTCAAAAGTGATACGACCGTGGGAGATGACAAAGAAATTAAATGATGGTGAAACAAATAAATCAGCAACATGTAATAATAATAATTATATGTTGTCTGTATATGTCTGTATATACGGTCTCTCGCAGGTCCAAAACAAATTTCTTCTAAGGAAGACAATAAAGATCTTATCTTATCTTAATAATATACAGCGAAACCAATCTGTCCACATGTTAGGATGTAAATAATGACATCACAGACCACCGCCGTCTACAACACTGCCTTCATTTAAGATAAATACTACAACGTCCTCCGCCGTCACTTTGTTTCTTGTTGTGTGAAACTTCTCACTCCGAACTTTAGCGCCATCCGTTGGCTGTATCTGTGACATCCCAAAGGACACATGGACATCTGAGGACGTTTGAAACATTCAGATCTATTTTCATACGTCTTACATTAGCGTGTTAGCATGCTAACATTAGCTAATCAGCAGCTGAGGCTGATGGGAGTATCGTTCGTTCTGCAGGTTCAGTGTTGATACAAAGTTTTTCTGTGTTTCTACATAAAAATGATCAGATTATGTTCAAGTCCTAAAAAATCCAGTTTATATCAAGTCAACCACATGTCATTAATATAAAACCAAACTGACTATAAACAATAATGTTGTGATGTGTGGTCAAGATGGCGGCGGCGCACAAAGTCACAGCAGCTCTTGTCTCTGTCACGGTGTTTCTTGTCAGTCGGCCTGTGTGTCAGTCTTTTTTTACCTGCTTATTCTAATGATAAGTTTGCACCTGGTCAGATGGAGCGCTCCTGATTTCATGTTATATTCTCTGTACAATGACAATAACAGCTTTGTATTTTATTCTATTGTCAGAATAGAAAATTAACATGATGTACCTGTTGGTCTGAGTCACTGGGCAGGACGGAGCTGTCTGTTATCAAAACTGCTCTGGAGAGAAACCTGAAGAGACAGACAGACAGGTTAGTAAAAGAGTTAGTATAACTAAACCAACGATCCTCTGTAACAGAAGATATCCCACTACAAACTGCACCAGTGGACCATAATGGTTACACTCCCTGTGTCCTTCCTGGTTGAACATCTGGTATCAACAGAGTGTGACATCACGTCAGCTCTTGTCAGATCTCATGAGAATACGATGTAGGGATGTGTTGGATTTTTTTGTCAATATACAACAACTTATTTGATCAATAACTGATAGAGATATATCAACTTTCTCCCACCTCACTTCAGTAATCATCATCATCAAGTCTCCAGTAGTGAATTAACATCATGTCATACACACAGACTGTGATGGTGACAGAAACATGAATCACTGTTCAGTGTCTGTAATATTTAGTCATTGTACATGATGAGAAAAATCATGTTGGTGGATTCTGACAGTTTGTTTTTTTTATTTTCTATTTTTTAAGATTATTTTTGAGCGCTTTTTTGCCTTTTAATTACACTAATACCGATGATGTGTCTATATTATTGTGCACCCCTTTTGCATTATTGAGACAGAGACACGTCTCCAACAGAGTTAATATTCTCCTGATTCATGTGTCTGTAAAAAAATCATTTCAGTGTCAAAGGGTTTAGAGGGGGCGGGGCCTGTGATAAAGGGGTCCAATATTTACTTAAGTGACTTTGACACAAACTGCGGCTGAAAATGTGTCTGAAATCAAAGGTTTGGAGGTCGTGATGGTTGTGAAGGCATGACTGAACTGTTTCTACATGGTTGCGAGGATGTGAGGTGGCTGCTTCCATGCCGACTGGGTGGTTGGTCATTGTTGGGTCCTCACCTGGTGGGTGTGGCCACCTTCTTCCTGTCAGCTCCAACGAAGCCTTCCTCCACAACAAAGTAGCTGCAGCTGATTCGCTGTCCTCGGCTGTCAATCACCGCTTTACATCTGGGGGGGGGGGGGGGGGGGGGGGGGGCAAAAGGTTACTGATTGGTTTAAAGAGGGACAGCAATTTTTCTACAGCTACAGTCGGAGCTACAGTCTGAGATACAGTCACATCTACAGTCACATCTACAGTCACAGCTATAGTCAGATCTACAGCCAGAACTACAGTCACAGCTACAGTCAGATCTACAGTCACAGCTACAGTCAGATCTACAGTCAAAACTACAGTCAGAACTACAGTCAGATCTACAGTCACAGCTACAGTCAGAACTACAGTCACAGCTGCAGTCAGATCTACCGTCACAGCTACAGTCAGATCTACAGTCAAAACTACAGTCAGAACTACAGTCAGATCTACAGTCACAGCTACAGTCAGATCTACAGTCACAGCTACAGTCAGAACTACAGCCACAGCTACAGTCAGATCTACAGTCACAGCTACAGTCAGATCTACAGTCACAGCTACAGTCAGAACTACAGTCACAGCTGCAGTCAGATCTACCGTCACAGCTACAGTCAGATCTACAGTCACAACTACAGTCAGATCTACCGTCACAGCTACAGTCAGATCTACAGTCACAATTACAGTCAGAACTACAGTCAGATCTACAGTCACAGCTACAGTCAGATCTACAGTCACAGCTACAGTCAGATCTACAGTCACAGCTACAGTCACAGCTACAGTCAGATCTACAGTCACAGCTACAGTCAGAACTACAGTCACAGCTGCAGTCAGATCTACCGTCACAGCTACAGTCAGATCTACAGTCACAACTACAGTCAGATCTACCGTCACAGCTACAGTCAGATCTACAGTCACAATTACAGTCAGAACTACAGTCAGATCTACAGTCACAGCTACAGTCAGAACTACAGTCAGATCTACCGTCACAGCTACAGTCAGATCTACAGTCAGAACTACAGTCAGATCTACCGTCACAGCTACAGTCAGATCTATAGTCACAACTACAGTCAGAACTACAGGCAGATCTACTGTCACAGCTACAGTCAGAACTACAGTCAGATCTACAGTCAACACTACAGTCAGATCTACCGTCACAGCTACAGTCAGAGCTACAGTCACAACTACAGTCAGAACTACAGTC
>CM023143.1:42593206-42625706 GCA_013133815.1 Cromileptes altivelis
GTCAAAGATGATCCACAGAAACACTGGAAGAGGACGAAGTCAGTGAACTCTGTTAGCAGAGCAGACAGAGAGGAAGAGACACACAAACGTAACAACACTGTCATTCCTTATGTCGCAGGAGTGTCTGAGAAACTCAGGAGGATCTTCAACAAACACCACATCCCTGTGCACTTTAAACCAAGCAACACACAATGTAGAGTGAGCAGCTCAGTGCAGCCACATTACACACATTTGTGTAATCCAAGGCATTTAATGACTGCGACCAGAAAATAATAATTTTCTCTCCATTGACTCCCATTCATATTTTCCAAGCCTAGAGGTCCAATGGGGGTCTTCCGGAAGGGGGGTGACTTACGAGCTCTAAATGCTCCGTCATATGTTAGAGAGCTCATAGTGCCCTATTATCCCATCAGAACACTGCACTCTGAGGATGCAAGGTTACTGTGGATCCTAAAGAGGAGCCAGAGCCTTCAGCTATCAGGCTCCTCTCCTTAATTTGTGTATTTCGTGTCATTCACTACACATCCACTGCGTTCAATGTGCCGCCGAGTGCGAATTCATATTTAATCACATCTTCAAATTGACTTTACGTGTAATCCAATCACAGGAGTTGTGTTAGTCACACTCAGTGTGAACACAACATGAGACGTTCCTCTGCAGTCCCGTCTCCACCAAACCCTTTCAGTCCAGCACCTTTGGAACCAGCAGTGACCCTTCAGACATGGTACCTAGACCCTGGGTGTGTTCAGACAGTCCTCTTAAATGTGGGCGGGGTTGTTGTCACTCACTGCTCCGTCCAGCACTCGCTGTATTTCCTCATCAGCGGTGACACAGATGGAAGTCTGCACCTGGTTTATCGTCCACAGAACGAGGCTGCACGCCCACATTTTCACAACAAAATACAACAGGCTGCAGTGAGAGTCTCTCTCCATGGGATATTTAAAAATAGCAGCTTTGTGCATTTAGTCCTTCTCAGGCAAGCTCAGGGGTTTAGTGTTGCTGTAGCCCACAGGAAGTGAGGATTAGAATATATGACCTTCACATAATCCGCTCCAAATGAATCTATATTTTTAAAGTCATTACTAAAAGTGTGTGTCATATAAAAACTAAAGTGATGGTCAAAGTTGTCACAGTGAAATTTAAGGTGTGCTGATGGATTCACGTCATCAACTCATGCATTGAGTAACATTACAAGTTAACGTTCCACCTTAAAAGTTGCCGGCAGTCGGCCCAGTGAATGAAGTTATTTTTTTCTCTTTCATTTTATAGTTGTAGTTTACTGATGTATGAACAGAGGTTACATAAAACCAGAGTGAGCGTCCTCTACTGACCAATCAGACTGCAGGGTTTCTAGCTCCACCTTTTAGTACCAGATCTGTGTGCTAGGTACCCCAACAGAGGGGGGACCAAACATGGGGACGCTAAGGAACGCTTCTGTTGGGACCATCCACAACTTTTAATGTGGAGACAGAAACAATGAACCGGACTGGTCGGTGGAGACGGGGTCCAAGTGACTTTAGTCCTAAGAGGAGACATTTAGTGACTTATTGAGACGATCAGAGACGAAGCTGAAACTCGTCCAGAGCTCAGCATGATTGACGAGACTCAACTGACGGCAGTGCTCAGTCTCCTCACTTCGTATCTCCACACTTTCACCTACTGGTAAACAGAAACTGAGACAGATAATAATCAGCTGGATCTCTAACAGACCTACATACACAGTATATAGAATCATATTTCTCCTCTGATATGTAAAAAACTGGATCATACACAGATCTGCTGCGTCTCTTTTCTGTTAGAAAATTAAAACCTGTCTGATTCACAGAGCTTCATTTTCAGTTGGATTTTATTTGTACAAAACAGTTCTGCTCAGTAAAATGGAGAACTTTTCCTTGAGAGAGTTCATGTAACCTGCTGCAGTTTGTTTTTATGCAAGTTATTTAAAATCAATTGTATTATGAACAAACATCTGATTTTTCCACTAAAAAACATACAAACATGTTCATATGTGAAGTTCTCAGAAAAAAAAAGAACTAGAATCATTAAAAAATATTTTGGCAAATCAGAATTGGTGATTAAACTCTGAACTAGTGTGCATCTAGTTTGTGGAGTGCGGTCATCATGTTGGTTTCGTTAGTCTGTAGATCGTTTGGTGGCGAGCTGCAGAGTGTTGGAGATATCAGATGTGGAGACGTCATCATCGGCTCTTTCCACAAATCATGACCCAGTTCCTCAGGATGAATCCACAGAGCTTGTTGTGAGCAGTTTCATGTAGGAACTATTTTCTTTCTGCCAAACTACACCCACAGACCGTGTCACCACGCAGAGGGAAGCTGCATCTACCGTTAGCTCACCGAGCATCACTGAGCTAGCTAACGTTACAGCTGAGCCGAGGAGGACGCCGTCAGTGTTTATTAATGTTTCCATCTCATGCTGTCACGAGCTTTACTCTGGAATCTCACAACATTTAACAGAGAGTCAGCATTTAAAGTCTTTATTCTTATTCATAAAACTTAAAAAGTCAGAACTTAAAAATTTTATTTCAACTTTTTACTGACGAAGAAACAATTTTATTCATTAAGTCAACGTTTTAACATGTTGACTCAAAACTTTATATTAGGAGTTCTCTGTTGATGTCAGTTTTTGCTTTAAAATAAAATTCTGCTCGTGACATTGTTTTTTAAATCAGTTATTTAAACTTTTAACTGATTAGTGACATTAAAAAGTCACTAATCAGTAAAATTAATGAAATGTTAATAATAAATACAAATTAACTCTCTATTTCAAATTTTTGACTTTGTAAATTAAAATTTTGGACATTATGAATAAGAACAGACTATTTAATGTTATTAATCTAAAAATACAAATCATGACTCTCAAAGTAAAAATTAACTCGTGACAAAATATAAAAACATTGATCAGTACGACTTTAGATTACAGTAACTAACAGCTTGTATCATGCTGTGTGTGTGTGTGTGTGTGTGCAGTAATATCCGCTGAGGATCATCTAATATGTAAATGAGCTGAGCCCTGGGCGACACCCTCCTTATTAATATTCATGTTTGGTTCTAATGAGACAGCAGGGGTCACCATGGCAACACGCCAATCTGCCTCCAGAGAGTCTACAGACGTCAACGATGGCGGGACGCTGCAGGACATCCGACCAGAGTACGACTGAAGTACTCACCACACACAGTACTAATAGCAGGAGCACTGGTAGTATTAACAGTATGACAACACACACACACAGACAGACAGACAGACAGACAGACAGGTTCTTACCTACAGAAACACTGGGGTATCTCTCCCAGGCCGTAGACAGGAAACAAGAAGGGCGTGTTTCCGTAGCGACCCAGGCAGCGCAGGAAGTGACGTGTAGAGGCAAGGCCCTCCTCTGTGGGCGTGTCCTCTGTTACCATGGCGATGGAGTGAAGCAGGAAGTGCTGCAGGTTGTCACTAAGCTGCTGGTCACGCAAGAACTCCACATATGGCCGACCGTTGTAGGCTGGAAGATACAGGACTAGATTACCCACAATGCCCCAGGATCTAACAGGCCACCTGGTGATGTCAGCTGACGTGTCTTACCTAGCTGCTCCTCCGTGTCTTCCACACAGGAAGTGAGGAAACGCATCAACTTCCTTTTTTCTACCACAGACAGCTGACGACTCGCAAAGACATCCGCTCTGCTGCAGGGCACCTGAAAGACAGACAGGGACACCATGAGACCGATGAGGACACAGAGAGACCGACGGGTACAAAAAGAGACAGACGGGTACACAAAGAGACAGACGGGGGACACAAAGAGACAGACGGGGGACACAAAGAGACAGATGGGTACACAGAGAGACAGACGGGGACACAGAGAGACAGACGGGTACACAAAGAGACAGATGGGTACACAGAGAGACCGTGTGGACACAGAAAGACAGATGAGGACACAGAGAAACAGACGGGTACACAGAGAGACAGATGTGGACACAGAGAGACAGACGGTACACAAAGAGACAGACGGGTACACAGAGAGACAGATGTGGACACAGAGAGACTGTGTGGACACAGAGAGACAGATGAGGACACAGAGAAACAGACGGGTACACAGAGAGACAGACGAGGACACAGAGAGACAGACGGTACACAAAGAGACAGACGGGTACACAGAGAGACAGACGGGGACACAAAGAGACAGATGGACACAGAGAGACAGATGGGGACACAGAGAGGCAGACGGGTACACAAAGAGACAGATGGGTACAGAGAGACAGATGTGGACACAGAGAGACCGTGTGGACACAGAGAGACAGATGAGGACACAGAGAAACAGATGAGGACACAGAGAAATAGACGGGTACACAGAGAGACAGACGAGGACACAGAGAGACAGACGGGTACACAGAGAGACAGACGGGGACACAAAGAGACAGACGGGGACACAGAGAGACAGACGGGGACACAGAGAGACAGACGGGGACACAGAGAGACAGATGGGGACACAGACACAGACGGGGACACAGAGAGACAGACGGGGACACAGAGAGACAGACAGGGACACAGACAGAGACGGGGACACAGAGACAGATGGGGACACAGAGACAGACGGGGACACATAGAGACAGACGGGGACACAAAGTTAAACTGATATGTTTTGCATTATAGATGAAGTTGCTCGACAGGTCAACAGAGACAGACAGGTGTCCACACCTGTTCCACATTTCCTTGGCGACAGGTGAGTATCCTGGTGACGTTCTTGAACTCTGCATAACGACTGACATTTGATTTAATGAGCAGATCGACCAATGAGCCGCGAGAATACATGAGCTGGAGGAAGAGGAGGGAAAACTCTGTCAGTTCATTAACGGTAATAAAACACGTTATAAAACACAGATGTTACAGTATTTTATATTGTTGTGATTTACTACGACATGTTTCCATGTTATATTGCTACATTACTAAATTACTTAACGTTACTGAATGTTATCTATATTATAAAATGTTTTGTTATATTAATTAATATTATATCGCTATTTCAAATTCTATTATATAACTAATGTTACATTACGTCACTACGCCACGTGATATCATTTTATTATTCTGCATTAGACTTCGTTTAGTTTGGTTGTTACCTTGGAGACCAGGTCGATGTTAAACCTGCGTCCTTCCTTCACCAGCTGAGCGTAGCTGATCTTCTTCCTGGTTGGCTCTGATTGGCTCTGAGCAGCAGCAGGGGTGGGCTGATCTGCCTCTGGCTCCTCCCCCTCTGTGTGGGAGGCCTTTGATTGGACCAAACATGTGTCAGAAATTTCCCATGATTCAGAGCAGTGATCAGCTGATGCACACCGTGGGGTTACATCTATGTTTTTAAAAAACTCATTCTCACAGTAATGATTTGGTTTATTGAAATATTTATACTTTTCATTATATTTAGAACATCAGAGACTTTTTTGTTTCTGGTGTTTGTACTGAAACCCGAAAGAAGATCCAGTGTCTCATTAATGATCTCATTATTGAGCGGTGTCTCTCTCTCTCTCTCTCTCTCTGTGTCATACGTTGATTGATTGATTAATCTCGTCGACCTTCCTCACCTGCTGTTGTCCTTCTTCTCCAGCTGCTACTTCCTGCTCCGCCTCTTCCTCCTTTGAACCTACAGCCAATAAAAACTCGTATATTCAAACAGTGAGCAGCTGGTTATGAGCATGTCACACTTCAACACGTCACATGTTCAGTGACACGTTATAATGTGATAATCTGATGTGTTATATTTATATTCAGGTGTTTCAGTAAAGAATCACCGTCACCAGGATCAAACCTGCAGATTCTGTCTCAGATGTTTCGTTGACAGCGTCCTCAGCAGCTCCTCCTCTGTCTTCTTCTGTGGTGTTCTGAGCATCAAGACTCTGAGCTTCCTCCTCCTCGTCTTCCTCACTGACAACATTACAGACTAAATTAATAACTTATTGATACATGTGTCTGAGGACTGAAGTTAGACAAAGTCAAAGACATAAAACAACAAAGTGGGAGGACTCAGAGTCTGAGGTTTACCTGGTGAAGCAGAACACCTGCAGGTTACTGATGGAGGCGGAGTCTGAGTTTGACAGGTAGATCAGCTCCTCCCCTTCCTCCAACAGGCTCGAATAATCCTGAAACTCCTCTGGCTGAGACTCCTCCTACAGCACACACACAGGTCGTTATTCCTCTGATCAGTAATGTGATCAGTAAAATCCTCCATGTTAGTAGTTCTTCCAGAAAGAACACGGAGGAGACTGCAGCAGCCAATGACAGCACAGTGCTGTACTCACCTGGTGCTCCTGTATCCAGGTGAGCAGAGAGTTGAAGGTGAAGCTGGCCCAGTTAGCTGCATAATAACTTCGCCTGAACACACACACACACACACACACACACACACACACACACAAAAGATCTATGACACATCATAATTCTCTGACCCAACGTAATTCAATACTTCAATGTTTATCTCTGACCTAATTAGTGAGGAGACAGTGTGTGTTTGTGTGTGTGTGTGTGTGTATTGATCACAAACTGAAACCATGTTTGTGATGACACATATCAGGTGATGATGATGATGATGAAATAAAACCGACCTGTCAAGATGAAGAACTCTCTGACCGACTCTGGAGAAGGCTGCTGCCACCACCGACTCAGCCAGACCTGAACACACCATCAATCAATAATCAATCTATCATAGATAGATACAAAAAGCCCACAGGTGAAAATAATTATATATAAAATAGGACAAAAAATACACAAAAATAATCCATAATTAACAAAAAGTAAATATCAGAATCAGAAAGTTAGACTTTATTGACTTGTAACGCCAATATATATATTTATATAACCATATATCTATGTATATATATATATGTGTATATATATACACACACATATATATACACATATATATAACATATATCTAACACTATGTATAAAATATGTATAAATGTAAAATATATTAACAGAAATAATTAAGAAAAGATTATGCAAAAAATCTCATAATGACAAACTGCAGCAGAACAAGAAAAAGCTTTAATCTAAAAAATATTGAATAATATTAAAGTGCTGGTTTTACTTCTGATCTCATCTTATTTTGATAATATTTGCTTCCTGTGTTTGTGTCATCAGTGCTGACATGTGACAGGATCACATGATCACTACAGTTACTGTGACCACTGACATCACAGCAGTAACAGCACAACATCTGTCTCTAATGGAGCACAGGTACACACTGGAGTACACACTGGAGTACACACTGGACTACACACTGGAGTACACACTGGACTACACACTGGAGTACACACTGGACTACACACTGGACTACACACTGGAGTACACACTGGACTACACACTGGAGTACACACTGGAGTACACACTGGACTACACACTGGACTACACACTGGAGTACACACTGGACTACACACTGGAGTACACACTGGAGTACACACTGGAGTACACACTGGACTACACACTGGAGTACACACTGGACTACACACTGGAGTACACACTGGAGTACACACTGGAGTACACACTGGAGTACACACTGGAGTACACACTGGACTACACACTGGACTACACACTGGACTACACACTGGAGTACACACTGGAGTACACACTGGAGTACACACTGGACTACACACTGGAGTACACACTGGACTACACACTGGAGTACACACTGGAGTACACACTGGACTACACACTGGAGTACACACTGGAGTACACACTGGACTACACACTGGACTACACACTGGAGTACACACTGGACTACACACTGGAGTACACACTGGACTACACACTGGACTACACACTGGACTACACACTGGAGTACACACTGGACTACACACTGGAGTACACACTGGAGTACACACTGGACTACACACTGGACTACACACTGGAGTACACACTGGACTACACACTGGACTACACACTGGAGTACACACTGGAGTACACACTGGACTACACACTGGAGTACACACTGGACTACACACTGGAGTACACACTGGAGTACACACTGGACTACACACTGGACTACACACTGGAGTACACACTGGACTACACACTGGACTACACACTGGACTACACACTGGAGTACACACTGGACTACACACTGGAGTACACACTGGACTACACACTGGACTACACACTGGACTACACACTGGAGTACACACTGGAGTACACACTGGACTACACACTGGACTACACACTGGAGTACACACTGGAGTACACACTGGACTACACACTGGAGTACACACTGGACTACACACTGGACTACACACTGGAGTACACACTGGAGTACACACTGGACTACACACTGGAGTACACACTGGACTACACACTGGAGTACACACTGGACTACACACTGGACTACACACTGGAGTACACACTGGAGTACACACTGGAGTACACACTGGAGTACACACTGGACTACACACTGGACTACACACTGGACTACACACTGGAGTACACACTGGAGTACACACTGGAGTACACACTGGACTACACACTGGACTACACACTGGACTACACACTGGAGTACACACTGGAGTACACACTGGAGTACACACTGGACTACACACTGGAGTACACACTGGACTACACACTGGACTACACACTGGACTACACACTGGAGTACACACTGGAGTACACACTGGACTACACACTGGAGTACACACTGGACTACACACTGGACTACACACTGGACTACACACTGGACTACACACTGGAGTACACACTGGACTACACACTGGACTACACACTGGACTACACACTGGACTACACACTGGAGTACACACTGGACTACACACTGGACTACACACTGGACTACACACTGGAGTACACACTGGACTACACACTGGAGTACACACTGGACTACACACTGGACTACACACTGGACTACACACTGGACTACACACTGGACTACACACTGGACTACACACTGGAGTACACACTGGACTACACACTGGACACACACTGGACTACACACTGGACTACACACTGGAGTACACACTGGAGTACACACTGGACTACACACTGGACACACACTGGACTACACACTGGACTACACACTGGAGTACACACTGGAGTACACACTGGACTACACACTGGAGTACACACTGGACTACACACTGGAGTACACACTGGACTACACACTGGACTACACACTGGACTACACACTGGAGTACACACTGGAGTACACACTGGACTACACACTGGAGTACACACTGGACTACACACTGGACTACACACTGGACTACACACTGGAGTACACACTGGAGTACACACTGGACTACACACTGGAGTACACACTGGAGTACACACTGGACTACACACTGGACTACACACTGGAGTACACACTGGACTACACACTGGAGTACACACTGGACTACACACTGGACTACACACTGGACTACACACTGGACTACACACTGGACTACACACTGGACTACACACTGGAGTACACACTGGACTACACACTGGACTACACACTGGACTACACACTGGAGTACACACTGGACTACACACTGGAGTACACACTGGACTACACACTGGACTACACACTGGACTACACACTGGAGTACACACTGGAGTACACACTGGACTACACACTGGAGTACACACTGGAGTACACACTGGACTACACACTGGACTACACACTGGACTACACACTGGAGTACACACTGGAGTACACACTGGACTACACACTGGAGTACACACTGGACTACACACTGGACTACACACTGGAGTACACACTGGAGTACACACTGGACTACACACTGGAGTACACACTGGACTACACACTGGAGTACACACTGGACTACACACTGGACTACACACTGGACTACACACTGGAGTACACACTGGAGTACACACTGGACTACACACTGGAGTACACACTGGACTACACACTGGACTACACACTGGACTACACACTGGAGTACACACTGGAGTACACACTGGACTACACACTGGAGTACACACTGGAGTACACACTGGACTACACACTGGACTACACACTGGAGTACACACTGGACTACACACTGGAGTACACACTGGACTACACACTGGACTACACACTGGACTACCTCCAGTGTGTACTAACGTTAGCATCAGGCTAAAGCTCTGAGCGACACAGTCACACAACATGATGTATACAGATCTAATGAGGCTAACGTTAGCTCCGCTGCTAACATGAACAAACAGCAGCTGTGATGTTTTTGTACGGCTGTTGTTGCAGCAGCTGACTCACACACATACACACACCAGCCTGGGCGTTAGCTGCTAGCCGCTGTCATTTAAAATGAATGGACCGTTAGCCGCGAGCTAACCCCAGCCTGTGTCCCCGTCTCGGACGGGTTTAAACCAGGATTCCGGGATGTTTCGTGACCGAACAGCCGCGAGACCGATCAGAGACACGTTCAGATACATGAACCGGGTCATAATATGTGATAAAACCCCAGGTGTGATTGTACCTGTCCCCAGAATGACGACGTCAAAATCAGACGGCAGATCCTCAGCGGCCATGTTGTTAGCAGAGAAATACAGAGTCACGTGACAGGAGGAGTGTTTTTTTTTCCCCTCGCAGTCACAGTCACTGATCAGTCAATAATTAAAATACATCAAATATTCACATGTAACACACATTATGTAAAGTATATATTTGCAATATAGATGATTCTTTTTGTAAATATAGTGATAGCTATTGTTTGTATGTTTGCTTTATGTTCATTACTTTCTTCACGGTTGTAGATGAACACTTAAGATATCAGAATTATGAGATGTGGAATTATGTTTTACTAATAACACAAAACCAAAAGCTAAACAAACCACAACATGTTTTATATTTCAGATCCTACAGTGGTCACAGTGAGACGAGTCTGAGAGGGCGGAAGTTCGCTGCAGACATCAGCCTCTCATTGGGCGGAACGAGCCGCCCGCTGAAGTCCTGCCCTACCACCTCCGGTTGTGCAGCAGTTTTCAACACGTCCTTTACTAACTTTTGCAGTGTTTGATCTTGCGGGGATGTAGCCATTTTTCTGACATGGTTCGCGTCCTGTAGGCAATATTTTTGTGGGCGTGTTACACCAAAACCTGTTTCCACCCGGCAATATTTTTGCAAGCGCACTGTTGCTTTGGCACCAGCCAGAATGATTGTGATTGGTTGAAATAAGTACAAGCAGCTGTTTTTTTTTCTCCAATCTTAAAGTGTGAGTCGGCCCAGCCAGGTGTGGTGAGCGAGACTACAGTCAGACTAGTGACTCCTTTCAGTCAACAGCTGTGACTCGTCAGAGGTGAGTCTGTGAGGATGTCTCACCTGCTGATCCATATCACAGCATGAACCGCTCTGACAGTCCATCATCACTGTAACATGAAGGTCAGTCTGTCCAAAACTTTAACTGTCTCTTCAGTCGCAGCCTCAGGAACCGTCAAACTGTGATGAGACACGAGGACGGACAGAGTCACTAGCCTCAAGAACATCCAACTAGGAGCCCCCGTACGTGTGTCACAGACAGACGGATGGACAGACAGGCAGATGGACGATGGATGGATGAACGATGGATGGATGGCTGATGGATGGATGGATGGATGGTTTGATGGATGGATGGGTGATGGATGGATGGATGGATGGATGGATGATGGATGGGTGATGGATGGACGGATGGATGATGGATGGATGGATGGATGGATGGATGAACAGTGGATGGATGGATGGATGGATGGATGGATGGATGGATGGATGGATGGATGGACGATGATTGGATGGATAGATGGATGGATGGATGGATGGATGGATGGATGGATGGATGGATGGACGATGGTTGGATGGATAGAAGGATGGATGGATGGATGGATGGATGGACGGATGGATGATGGATGGATGGACGATGGTTGGATGGATAGAAGGATGGATGGATGGATGGATGGATGATGGTTTGATGGATGGATGGATGGATGGATGGATGGATAGATGGACGGATGGATGA
This sequence comes from Cromileptes altivelis, assembly GCA_013133815.1. Taxonomy (NCBI): domain Eukaryota; kingdom Metazoa; phylum Chordata; class Actinopteri; order Perciformes; family Serranidae; genus Cromileptes; species Cromileptes altivelis. Next base: position 42,605,194 of record CM023143.1, read on the forward strand.
TGGATGGATGGATGGATGGATGGATGGATGAACAGTGGATGGATGGATGATGGTTTGATGGATGGATGGACAATGGTTGGATGGATGATGGTTTGATGGATGGATGGATGATGGATGGGTGATGGATGGATGGATGGACAGATGGATGGATGGACGGATGATGGATGGGTGGATGGATGATGGATGGACGGATGGACGGATGGATGGATGGATGGATGGTTGGATGGATGGATGATGGATGGATGGATGAACAATGGATGGATGGATGATGGTTTGATGGATGGATGGAGGATGGTTGGATGGATGGATGGATGGATGGATGGATGAACAATGGATGGATGGATGATGGTTTGATGGATGGTGGATGGATGGATGGATGGATGGATGGATGGATGGTGGATGGATGGATGGATGATGGTTTGATGGATGGTGGATGGATGGATGGATGGATGGATGGACGGATGGATGATGGATGGATGGATGGATGGATGGATGGATGGATGGATGGATGGATGGATGATGGATGAACAGTGGATGGATGGATGATGGTTTGATGGATGGATGGATGATGGATGGGTGATGGATGGATGGATGGACAGATGGATGATGGACGGATAGACGGATGATGGATGATGGATGGATGGACGGATGATGGATGGATGGATGGATGATGGATGGACGGATGGACGGATGGATGGATGGATGGATGGATGGATGGTTGGATGGATGGATGATGGATGGATGGATGAACAATGGATGGATGGATGATGGTTTGATGGATGGATGGAGGATGGTTGGATGGATGGATGGATGGATGGATGGATGGATGGATGGATGGATGGATGGATGGATGAACAATGGATGGATGGATGATGGTTTGATGGATGGTGGATGGATGGATGGATGGATGGTGGATGGATGGATGGATGATGGTTTGATGGATGGTGGATGGATGGATGGATGGATGGACGGATGGATGATGGATGGATGGATGGATGGATGGATGGATGGATGGATGGATGATGGATGAACAGTGGATGGATGGATGATGGTTTGATGGATGGATGGATGATGGATGGGTGATGGATGGATGGATGGACAGATGGATGATGGACGGATAGACGGATGATGGATGATGGATGGATGGACGGATGATGGATGGATGGATGGATGATGGATGGACGGATGGACGGATGGATGGATGGATGGATGGATGGTTGGATGGATGGATGATGGATGGATGGATGAACAATGGATGGATGGATGATGGTTTGATGGATGGATGGAGGATGGTTGGATGGATGGATGGATGGATGGATGGATGGATGGATGGATGGATGAACAATGGATGGATGGATGATGGTTTGATGGATGGTGGATGGATGGATGGATGGATGGATGGATGGATGGATGGATGGATGGATGGTGGATGGATGGACGGATGGATGGACGGATGGATGATGGATGGATGAACAATGGATGGATGGATGATGGTTTGATGGATGGTGGATGGATGGATGGATGGATGGATGGATGGATGGATGGATGGATGGATGGTGGATGGATGGACGGATGGATGATGGATGGATGAACAATGGATGGATGGACGATGGTTGGATGGGTGATGGATGGATGGACGGATGGATGATGGATGGGTGAATGAATTAATGAGTTTTTGATCTGTGTAAATTTCTGATGGTTTTTGGATGAATTGTAAATTTTCTTTTGAAAAATGTTTTTACAGAATGTGACAGAAAACGTTAAATAAGTGATAATTAGTCATGTGACACACACACACAGCCCCCCCCCCCCCCCCCCCCCCAAAGGTCCATGATGTTGTCCCCCCAAAGGTCCATGATGTTGTCCCCCAAAGGTCCATAATGCTGCCCCCCCAAAGGTCCATGATGTTGTCCCCCCAAAGGTCCATAATGCTGCCCCCCCAAAGGTCCATAATGCTGCCCCCCCAAAGGTCCATGATGTTGTCCCCCCCAAAGGTCCATAATGCTGCCCCCCCAAAGGTCCATGATGTTGTCCCCCCAAAGGTCCATAATGCTGCCCCCCCAAAGGTCCATAATGCTGCCCCCCCAAAGGTCCATGATGTTGTCCCCCCCAAAGGTCCATAATGCTGCCCCCCCAAAGGTCCATGATGTTGTCCCCCCAAAGGTCCATAATGTTGTCGCCCCAAAAGGTCCATAATGCTGCCCCCCCAAAGGTCCATGATGTTGTCCCTCCCAAAGGTCCATGATGTTGTCCCTCCCAAAGGTCCATAATGTTGTCGCCCCAAAAGGTCCATGATGTTGTCCCCCCCAAAGGTCCATGATGTTGTCGCCCCCAAAGGTCCATGATGTTGTCCCCCCCAAAGGTCCATGATGTTGTCCCCCCAAAGGTCCATAATGCTGCCCCCCCAAAGGTCCATAATGCTGCCCCCCAAAGGTCCATGATGTTGTCCCCCCAAAGGTCCATAATGCTGCCCCCCCAAAGGTCCATAATGCTGCCCCCCCAAAGGTCCATAATGCTGCCCCCCCAAAGGTCCATGATGTTGTCCCCCCCAAAGGTCCATGATGTTGTCCCCCCAAAGGTCCATAATGCTGCCCCCCCAAAGGTCCATAATGCTGCCCCCCCAAAGGTCCATGATGTTGTCCCCCCAAAAGGTCCATAAGGCTGCCCCCCCAAAGGTCCATGATGTTGTCCCTCCCAAAGGTCCATAATGTTGTCGCCCCAAAAGGTCCATGATGTTGTCGCCCCCAAAGGTCCATGATGTTGTCCCCCCCAAAGGTCCATGATGTTGTCGCCCCCAAAGGTCCATGATGTTGTCCCCCCTAAAGGTCCATGATGTTGTCCCCCCCAAAGGTCCATAATGCTGCCCCCCCAAAGGTCCATGATGTTGTCCCCCCCAAAGGTCCATAATGCTGCCCCCCCAAAGGTCCATGATGTTGTCCCCCCAAAGGTCCATAATGTTGTCGCCCCAAAAGGTCCATAATGCTGCCCCCCCAAAGGTCCATGATGTTGTCCCTCCCAAAGGTCCATGATGTTGTCCCCCCCAAAGGTCCATGGTGTTGTCCCCCCAAAGGTCCATAATGCTGCCCCCCCAAAGGTCCATAATGCTGCCCCCCCAAAGGTCCATGATGTTGTCCCCCCAAAGGTCCATAATGCTGCCCCCCAAAGGTCCATAATGCTGCCCCCCAAAGGTCCATAATGCTGCCCCCCCAAAGGTCCATAATGCTGCCCCCCCAAAGGTACATGATGTTGTCCCCCCCAAAGGTCCATGATGTTGTCCCCCCAAAGGTCCATAATGCTGCCCCCCAAAGGTCCATAATGCTGCCCCCCAAAGGTCCATGATGTTGTCCCCCCAAAAGGTCCATAAGGCTGCCCCCCCAAAGGTCCATGATGTTGTCCCCCCCAAAGGTCCATGATGTTGTCGCCCCCAAAGGTCCATGATGTTGTCCCCCCTAAAGGTCCATGATGTTGTCCCCCCAAAGGTCCATAATGCTGCCCCCCCAAAGGTCCATGATGTTGTCCCCCCCAAAGGTCCATAATGCTGCCCCCCCAAAGGTCCATGATGTTGTCCCCCCAAAGGTCCATAATGTTGTCGCCCCAAAAGGTCCATAATGCTGCCCCCCCAAAGGTCCATGATGTTGTCCCTCCCAAAGGTCCATGATGTTGTCCCCCCCAAAGGTCCATGGTGTTGTCCCCCCCAAAGGTCCATAATGCTGCCCCCCCAAAGGTCCATAATGCTGCCCCCCCAAAGGTCCATGATGTTGTCCCCCCAAAGGTCCATAATGCTGCCCCCCCAAAGGTCCATAATGCTGCCCCCCCAAAGGTCCATAATGCTGCCCCCCCAAAGGTCCATAATGCTGCCCCCCCAAAGGTCCATGATGTTGTCCCCCCCAAAGGTCCATGATGTTGTCCCCCCAAAGGTCCATAATGCTGCCCCCCAAAGGTCCATAATGCTGCCCCCCCAAAGGTCCATGATGTTGTCCCCCCAAAAGGTCCATAAGGCTGCCCCCCCAAAGGTCCATGATGTTGTCCCTCCCAAAGGTCCATAATGTTGTCGCCCCAAAAGGTCCATGATGTTGTCCCCCCCAAAGGTCCATGATGTTGTCGCCCCCAAAGGTCCATGATGTTGTCCCCCCCAAAGGTCCATGATGTTGTCGCCCCCAAAGGTCCATGATGTTGTCCCCCCTAAAGGTCCATGATGTTGTCCCCCCCAAAGGTCCATAATGCTGCCCCCCCAAAGGTCCATGATGTTGTCCCCCCCAAAGGTCCATAATGCTGCCCCCCCAAAGGTCCATGATGTTGTCCCCCCAAAGGTCCATAATGTTGTCGCCCCAAAAGGTCCATAATGCTGCCCCCCCAAAGGTCCATGATGTTGTCCCTCCCAAAGGTCCATGATGTTGTCCCCCCCAAAGGTCCATAATGTTGTCCCCCCAAAGGTCCATAATGTTGTCCCCCCAAAGGTCCATGATGTTGTCCCCCCAAAGGTCCATGATGTTGTCCCCCCCAAAGGTCCATAATGCTGCCCCCCCAAAGGTCCATAATGCTGCCCCCCCAAAGGTCCATGATGTTGTCCCCCCAAAGGTCCATAATGCTGCCCCCCCAAAGGTCCATGATGTTGTCCCCCCAAAGGTCCATAATGCTGCCCCCCCAAAGGTCCATGATGTTGTCCCTCCCAAAGGTCCATGATGTTGTCCCCCCCAAAGGTCCATAATGTTGTCCCCCCAAAGGTCCATAATGTTGTCCCCCCCAAAGGTCCATGATGTTGTCCCCCCCAAGGGTCCATGATGTTGTCCCCCCAAAGGTCCATAATGCTGCCCCCCCAAAGGTCCATAATGCTGCCCCCCCAAAGGTCCATGATGTTGTCCCCCCAAAGGTCCATAATGCTGCCCCCCCAAAGGTCCATGATGTTGTCCCCCCCAAAGGTCCATAATGCTGCCCCCCCAAAGGTCCATGATGTTGTCCCTCCCAAAGGTCCATGATGTTGTCCCCCCCAAAGGTCCATAATGTTGTCCCCCCAAAGGTCCATAATGTTGTCCCCCCAAAGGTCCATAATGTTGTCCCCCCCAAAGGTCCATAATGCTGCCCCCCCAAAGGTCCATGATGTTGTCCCCCCAAAGGTCCATAATGTTGTCCCCCCAAAGGTCCATAATGTTGTCCCCCCAAAGGTCCATGATGTTGTCCCTCCCAAAGGTCCATAATGTTGTCCCCCCAAAGGTCCATCATGTTGTCCCCCCCAAAGGTCCATAATGTTGTCCCCCCAAAGGTCCATAATGTTGCTATTCTGGTACTTTGGATTTTACTAGGTAGTACTCAAGAAAACACTGTAAACAGGCAGAGTCCGATGTAATCGAGTTTTTTTTTTGTGCTAATCCATCCTCCTTTCGGCCGAAGCTATTGGTGGGAGCCTTTCTTTCTTTATCCAATCACAAGCAGGCCCGTTTTTAATGGTGTTTTACTTTCATTTTCTGTCTGGAAATCCCCGGAATTCCCACCATTAGCTTCAGTTTCACTTTCACTTCATTTTTAAAAAACATGTGAATTTTAGGGACTTTCCTTACAAAGGTCCATGATGTTGCCCCCCCAAAGGTCCATGATGTTGCCCCCCCCCCAAAGGTCCATGATGCTGCCCCCCAAAGGTCTATGATGCTGCCCCCCAAAGGTTCATGATGCTGCCCCCCAAAGGTCCATGATGCTGCCCCCCCAAAGGTCCATAATGCTGCCCCCCAAAGGTCCATGATGTTGTCCCCCCCAAAGGTCCATAATGCTGCCCCCCCAAAGGTCCATGATGTTGTCCCCCCCAAAGGTCCATAATGCTACCCCCCAAAAGGTCCATGATGTTGTCCCCCCAAAGGTCCATAATGCTGCCCCCCCAAAGGTTCATGATGTTGTCCCCCCAAAGGTCCATAATGCTGCCCCCCCAAAGGTTCATGATGTTGTCCCCCCAAAGGTCCATGATGTTGTCCCCCCCAAAGGTCCATGATACTGCCACCCCCCCCCCCCCCCCCCCCCCCTTCCGGACGAGTGAAACAACAAACACAAGAGTCACATCAGCTCAAACGTCACGTATGATTATTATCATTGTCATTATTATTATTGTTGGTTACAACAGCTGTTCAATGACTGAACCAGTTTTTTAAATTGAAGTTTGTGTTAAAGTCTGAGTCAGGTGAGCTATAACGTGTGTGTGTGTAAATGAAGGAGTCAGTTAAAGTAATCAGATTGTGATCCTCAGACGTTTGATTACTGTCTGATCACTGAGACTCTGTTGGAGGTTTGGCAACAACTTCTTCTTCTTTGGTGCTTTTTGTTACTGCCACGTCCTACACACACACACACACACACACACACACTAACTGAGTGATATGAAGCCAAAAACACAGACTGTTTCCTCATTTCTCCTTTATTCATCTTAAAAAGACCAGATGGTTAAAATATACTGTGCTCCTCTCCTCTGCTTGTCTCCTCTCCTCTCCTCTCCTCTCCTCTCCTCTCCTCTCCTCTCCTCTCCTTTCCTTTCCGGTTCCGAACAAAGCTGTAGTTGTTTTTTTGAGAACGGAGCAGTGTGTTCACAGCCTGGTGGAGAGCGGAGTTTTCGTTAGGGACACCTTCGTGCAGGTGTCGCCGCTGTCAGCTCCGTCTACGCGGATCACCGTCTCCAGTGTTCCGCCTTTCATCCCAAACGAGCTGTTAGAGCATGAGCTCCGCAGATTTGGGAAGTTTGCTAGCGGATTTAGAGTGATCAAGTTGGACTGTAAAGACACAGGCGGGGGCTGTGACAGTGAACAGATTATGGAGGCTGTTTTCAGCAGCCAGGCATCAGGTAGAGGAGAGGATGCAGAATGGGACTCAGAGTCAGATACTGTGTCAGTCAGTGGGGTGTCCAACAGGAACACTGATCTATATTCCTTAGAGGAAATAAACACTTTTCTAGACCAAACTTTTCACAGATCTGTGAAAGTTAATGATTATTTTAGCGACACCGAAAAGTTCATCAGATCAGTGGGAGTGCTGAAGAGATCTGTTGGTGTGGACTTATTGGATGAAAGGAAGCGTTTTCGCCTCAAGAAACATATCACAACACTGAGAAAGGTATCTAAAGGCAAAACTGTTAGAAAGACTAAAGTTAAGTAAGATGATCATGTATCACCTGGTGTTCTTTTTCATACACTGTTCTTTACTGCTTTCCTCTTTTCTGTCTCTCTTCTTCAACCCTCATATGCAGAGCAGCACTATAGGGTCTATTAACATTAATGGTGGGAGAGATAAACATAAAAGAGCCCTAGTCAGTGAGATTGTTTCACAAAAAAGATAGATGTGCTGTTCTTACAGGAAACTCATAGTGACCAGGCAGATGAGGCAGACTGGGGTTTATGGTGGGAGGGTCCACACATCCTGAGTCATGGCACAAGTGTCAGTGCAGGGGTAGCCATCCTCTTCAGAGCAACTGCCAATGCAGTCATTCTCTCTGTTAGCGAGGTGGTCAAGGGTCGGCTGCTGATTGTCAGGGCAGAGATGAACGGCTCAGTTTTGTGTTTTGTTAATATTTATGCTCCCAACCAGGGCTCTGACAGAGTGGGGCTTTTTACAAAAATACAGTCTGAACTCAGGAACTACAGTCAGGACCATATCATTCTTGGCGGTGATTTCAACTGTACAGTTGACTTCACTCAGGACAGAACCAGTGAAGAGCCACACCCACAATCCTCCCAGTGTTTAAAACAAACTATTACTGACTTAGATCTGTTTGATACCTGGAGACTCAAACACCCACACACCCATCAGTACACATGGATACGGATCAGAAACAACAGGGTCAGTGCAGCCAGACTAGACTAGGTTTTACATCTCACAAAATCTCAACACCAGATTGGTCAGCAGTACCATAACCCCGGTTGGTTTCACTGACCACCACCTAGTCAGTATAAACTTGACAATTTCACCAGGTGAGAGGGCCAAATCTTACTGGCATTTCAACAATAAACTCTTACAAGACAGCACTTTTTGTCTGAGCTTTGGGAATTTCTGGAGACACTGGCAGACAAAGAAAAGCAGCTGTAGTTCTTTAAAGCAATGGTGGGAGGTTGGCAAAGCTCAAACTCATGTGCTCAGTCAGCAGTACACGTCACACTCTACTGCTGAAATCAAGGCAGCAGTACAAAACCTTGAAGCCAGCATCAGTACCATCGAGAAGGGGATCAGGAGAGACTCAGATCCCACTGCTAGTGACCTGCTGCAGCAGAAGAAGAAGGAACTGAGCGCTTTTCTGCAAGAGAGGGTGAAGGGAGCTTTGGTCCGATCACGTTTCCTCCAGTTGAAGGACATGGATGCCCCGAGCTCCTTCTTCTTTAACTTGGAGCGGAACACGGTGCAGAGGAAGCAGATGGCCTGTCTGAAGCTCCCTGGAGGGAGACTGACTGCGGATCAGAATGAAATGAGGGCTCACGCAGTTGACTTTTACACTAGCCTATTTAAAGCTGAACCGTGTAGCGCTGAGAACCGCAAAGAGCTTCTGGAGAGCCTTCCTCAGCTCAGTTCGGAGGAGAGAGCTGCCCTGGACTGTGGGCTAACTCTCGAAGAGCTGACAACGGCCATTAACCAGATGCCTTCTGGACGGGTGCCTGGGATTGACGGTCTCTCCACTGACTTCTATAAGCGGTTCTGGAACATTATTGGCACCGACCTATACAAGGTAGTGCAGGAATGTTTCAGAACTGGATCTCTTCTGGTTTCTTGCCAGCGGGCAGTCCTTTCCCTGCTGCCTAAGAAGGGGGACCTGACATTACTTAAGAACTGGAGGCCAGTGGCCCTCCTCTGTACGGACTACAAGGTCCTTTCCAGAGCCTTATCTAATAGACTAAAAGACTTTCTGGGAAAAATTGTAAGTACAGACCAATCATACTGTGTGCCTGAGAGATCAAGCATGGGCAATATTTTTCTCATCAGGGATGTTCTTGATTTATGTAAAAGTTATAATGTCAATGTTGGGATTGTGTCACTGGATCAAGAGAAGGCTTTTGATAGGGTGGATCACTCATATCTCTTTGCTGCACTTAGAGGTTTTGAGTTCGGTGATGGGTTTTTTTCTTGGGTGAGTTTACTGTACAGTGGAGCACAGTGTATGGTGAAAATGGGGGCGGGGCTGAGTCGGCCAATTCCTGTACAGCGAGGCATAAGACAGGGTTGCCCTATTTCAGGGCAACTCTATAGCCTAGCCATTGAGCCCTTGCTGTGCAGGCTGAGAGAGCGCCTCATTGGTCTGTCTTTCCCTGGAACCGTAAGTGTACCTCGTGGTTTGCCCACTGTATCTGCTTATGCAGACGATGTCAATGTTTTTGTAAGCAGCCAGGATGATGTTAAATGCCTGCAGGACACCCTTTGTGCCTATGGAGAGGCCTCATCTGCAAGAGTGAACTGGGCTAAGAGCGAGGCCATGCTCATAGGGCAGTGGAGGGATCAGGCAGTGCCCAGTCTGCCTGGAGGACTTAGGTGGGGAAAAGAGGGACTAAAAGTTTTGGGGGTGTTTCTGGGTTCTGAAGGGTTCCAAAGAAAAAACTGGGAGGGAGTGAAGGAGAAAGTGTGTGCCCGGTTGTCTAAGTGGAAATGGTTGCTACCTCAGCTGTCGTATAGGAGAAGAGTTCTGGTCGCACTGGATCCGGTCAGCTGTTCTTCACCTGCCTGTGGCTGAAGGGGGACAGGGACTGATTGATATTCAGTCCAAAATTGCTTCCTTTAGACTGAGAACTGCTCAGAGGCTGCTGTATGACTGTTGCCCCAGCTGGTGTGATACGGCTCGCCTACTGCTGAGGAGAACAGGACAGTTGGGCTACGACAAGCAGCTTTTCCTCCTGGAGTAAGAGACCGTGGACTTCACAGATGTAACACCATTTTACAGCTCTGTGTTGCAGGCTTGGCGGATTTTTAAGACTGCACGGGACGCAAATGTGTCCCCGGGCATGTGGCTTTTTGAAGAGCCATTGTTCTACAACACCTTTATTAAGACCCGTACACTGCAGTCTGCCAGCCTGAGAGCCAGTCTTCGAAAAGCCAGCTACACCAAACTGGGTCACCTTATGAAGATGACGTCCACAGCTATGGAAGCCCTGATAGAGAGATGCAACATCAGCTCTGTCAGGCTCATCAACAAAGTGGTGGAGGAAGTCTGTGCAGCCCTGTCACAGCCACTGAGAGTGTTTGTAGAAAACAGTGCTCTGTCTGACCAATGGGATGATGAGTGTGAGTACAGTTTCCCCTCTCTCCCCATAACCCCAGCTGTGGGGGAGTGGCAAGAGGGTGAGGGTCAGCTGCTTTCCTTACAAACCCCTCGTCTAAACAGCTTTGAGGTGGTGGGGAAAAAGGCAGTCTACGAAGTCTGCGTTAAGGTTCTGAACCTGCGCTCTCTGGCAGGGCTGAAGGAGTCGAGGTGGGCTGAGTTCTTTGGCCCAGACATTTCCCCGAAAGGCAGCTGGCGGCCCCTGTACAAGATCCCCTTGGAGAAGCGTACAGCTGACCTCCAGTGGAGGGTCGTACATGGGGCAATAGCTAGATGGACTGTTGGGGGTGTCCTGTGCTCTGTGACAGTGGATGGAGAGCTGGTGTATCATTTCTGAGTAGTTCTTTAATGTTTACTGTGTTTAGCAGACTGTTTTATTCAGGAGCAGTTTTTCTCTGGTTTTGTTGTTTTTTATTTTTCTTGATTTGAACTAAATGGCTTTCAGCCATTGCTGAAATGATTCAATAAAGGGACTTGAAAACCTCTCCTCTCCTCTGTCACCAGTTGTGCAGGTTGTCGGCTCAGCAGATGGATCTCTGATAAATATAAGGAACAAAACTCGTTTATGTTTTAAAAACAGATGAATATTTAATTGAGTCTCAGACGCTCTTCAGACGTGTCGACACTGAAACATTTAAATGTTCAGATATTGTAATAAACATATACAGTTCACTTTATTGTTGATTGTCAGTGTTTTATCATTAATGAGCTTCAGTGAGAAGCCTCAGATTATATTAAACTTTATCAATAATCGGACTACATGTTCACTGTAACTGATCCTGTGTGTGTGTGTGTGTGTGTGTGTGTGTGTGTGTATGCTGGGTGAAATCGTTTGAAGCGCGTTGAAAAGAAAAAGAAAGAGTTCTCTTCTTCTGTTCCCGACATTAAACGGCCTTTTGTAGCTCGTTAGCACAAGGTGTTAACGAGGGCTGTGTGCTGATTGGACGGCTCTGATCAGCTGCCAAAATGTTTCCTGTCTGCAGAGAAACCTCCAGAGACGCAGAACAACCTTGAACGAAGAGAAAACTGAGTGGAGTTTGGTGACAGAACTGCTTCAATTAGTTTCCTTAAACCCTGCAGATATTAATCTGTCTCATATTCTGTGTCTGAACTGAAGTCAGGAAGAAAACTGAGTCATTTAACGACAAGACCATGTGCGATCGTCTGTGCTGATGGACTCAGAGTGCTGCTTGGAGGCAGAGCGTAAAGTTGAATTAAATTCTCATAAAACTTTAGCCACTGAACGCTTTAGTCCACAACATGATTAATACCTGGATCAGTATGAACATCAGGATCAATACTCATGATTAGAAAAACTAAGATCAGTGATTATTATCAAAATTCATACATCTACTGTGAGTATCATGATCAGCATCGGAATTTAGATTAAGTTTAGTTTTAGATCAATAGATAATATGGATGTGGTGTGTTCAGGTACATTAGATCAATAGATAATATGGATGTGGTGTGTTCAGGTACATTAGATCAATAGATAATATGGATGTGGTGTGTTCAGGTACATTAGATCAATAGATAATATGGATGTGGTGTGTTCAGGTGTTTTCTGCTGACATTTAATTCACTCTGCTCTGTAAAGGTTAATCTGATGCTTTTAATTTGACGCAGCGCCTTTAATTTGAAACTCAGCTGATGTATGAGGCGCAGCATCTCTCCGTCTCTTCTTCTGCCTCAGATTAAAAATATGAATTTATGACCTGCACTGTTAACAGCTCAGCTTTAAATACAAACAGGGAATGATTCTGAACAAATAATAAACACGTTAAACTGAACAAAACTCATTGATTAATGATAAAAACTGTCTGAAATTATTCAGAAATAAACAAGCAGCAGCAGCAGCAGCAGACAATCAGTGACACAGTATTAGTGACATAAATGCATCATTATTATCCTATTTAAAACATATGCATGAAATAAGTGGAAATATGAAAATCAGTGGTCACATGCCTCCATAAATAATAGTAAATGAAGAAAGGTTAAACTTCCTGTCGGGAACTGACGAGCAGCGCTGTAAACACTGACATGAGGGAAAGTGTGAGATGTTTTCTTGTGAGATGCTTGACGGGTGAAAGCAGTCGAAGTGTCGGCTGACATGAAGTGAGGAGCTGAAGGCAGTGTGGAAATCTGTGGCTCAAAGTGTTTGGAAGTTTCAAGGGTCGTGTTGAGAAGTTGAAGTGTTGGTTTGAAGCTAAAGTCAAATTCTTGGTCCAGCTGATGAGTCAGAGGTGAAAGCAGCTGAAGCAGCAGAGTTTGTACCTGAAGATAAACGAAGTGCCAGCTGAACTGCTGAAATATCAGACGTGTTGAAAGCAGCTGAAACGTGATGACATGTTCACATGGAACACGATAAGAGTTTAACGCAGTGACATCACAGACAGAGTCAATGCACTGACACAGGCAGACGTGAATGACACGATGTGTGACACAAACACACCACATTTGAGCCTTTCATGTATTTGTACAAATTAAATTTTTTGAAGCGATAGCTGAAGTTGAAAGATAGATGAAGCATCACTGACGTGCAGGATGAACGCAGTGCAGATGAAATGATCATTTTAAAGCTAAAATTATTTTGGCCAAAAACATCTAAAGATAAACTTTCTTTAAACACAACAGTAGAATTGTCTCAACGTCATTCTTAAAAACAATTCAAAAGTCCTCATTGATTTTATTCATTTTTTTTTATTTTATTTTATTTAGTTGTGTTATTTTAGGTTTTTTTGTTGGTTTTTGCTTTTTTAATTTCAAAATGAGCTGTCGATCACTCACCTGTCACATTCGCGTTCGATAAGCACCACCCCTGGTACGCTCTCAGCCAATGGGAGGCCTGTCCGTGAGCGGTCCCTGCGTGTGATTGGCTGGACTCTGATTGGCTGTGTGTGGGACAGAGAGCACGAGAAGGGGAGTGGCGGGAACAGAGAGAGACAGCGCGTGAGAGAATCACACAAGAAGAATAAAGTCACTCTTCTTCTTCTTCTTCTTCTTCTTGTCCTGTTTCCCGCTCTAACATGGCGGGCTCCTCTAACAGCCCTCTGTCTCGGACCTCCACCCCTCCCACCGACCCCCTCTTCCACTCCAACCCGCCCTACAGCGCTCCTAACCTGGCCAGCTCCCCGCGCCTCCCCGCTGCCCGCTTGGCCGGAGCTTTCCTGAGCGGTGGGAGCGACAGAGTTCCGGTCAAAGTGAACGGGACGAGCGGCGGCGGCGGCGGCGGCGGCGGAGGTGGCTGCGCTCCGCCGCACACCGAGTGTAAGATGGTGGAAGTTCACGGTGTGAAGGTGGCGTCGTTCTCGGTGAACGGCGTGGAGCTGATCTGCCTGCCGCAGGTGTTCGAGCTGTTCCTGAAGCACCTGGTGGGCGGACTGCACACCGTCTACACCAAGCTGAAGCGGCTGGACATCAGCCCGGTGGTCTGCACCGTGGAGCAGGTGCGCGTCCTGCGGGGACTCGGAGCCATCCAGCCCGGAGTCAACCGCTGCAAGCTCATCACCAGGGCCGACTTCGAGACGCTGTACCGGGACTGCACCAACGCCAGGTGAGCCGAGACACACGGAGGGTGTCCGGGGAAAGTTTTTATCATCTTTGTTATTATACAAATACATTTATTATCATATCACCTCCGTTTATCACAGGGTTAATTATATACAAAACATTTAATGAATCCACCTGTTTTAAATACAAAATTAAATCATAATTAACAGAAACAGAAAATCATTTAATATAACGTCAGAAATAAAAACTGATAATAAACAGATTATTATCAGTTTTTATTTAATTTATTTTTTTCTGTGAATTTAATTTAAAATCTCAATAAATTCTTTATGTTCTTATTGAATTATTGATCCATTAATGTTAATACACGGTGTGTTTAATACAAAGTAATGAACCCATAAATATGAATAAGAATAAATAGTGTTTTAAATATGACGTCACCTCAGTGAATCTGTTAAAGTGAATATTGATCCGCTTCAGAAACGATTCATTGGTCAGAAAATTAATCTGCAACAAATTTAATGTTTGATTCTCATGAATTTCTCCATCAAACTAAAACTGACTTTATTAATAAAGTCACTAATAATGAAACACTGAGAGGATTAAAAACATAAAGAATTATAACATTAATGAGGTGTAAACATTTTACATGATATATTGTAATAAAGGTGATTATATTATTAAACACATTATATTCTGCATGGCAGCATTGTGCCGTGCGTGTGTGTGTGTGTGTGTGTATGTGTGTATACATATAGCATGTAAGCCTACAGTTCCAGGTATGAATAATAAGTACAGTAAACATAATGATAATATAAAGTATGAAGTGTAATATGTGCAGGATGTGATCACGCTCGTTTCATTAAATGTGGAGATAAATCAATAATTTCCTAATTGATTACTCTGCTGATTATTTTCTACTTAATGATTTTTTTCTAGAAATAATGTTGTATATCGTGTGAAATAAAACAGGGAGTCTGGAATCACTTCTTCTGATTTGATAAAGAAATAATGTGAATCTGATCTGAGTCGTCGCTGATTGATTTGACTGATGTATTGATAATTAACTTTAATAATAAAGATAGAATTAAAGCCTGTGAACAGTTTTAACTGATGATGTAATCTTCTAATAACTGAAACAATAATAAACTCTAATCGTTTATTAAAATCCTCGGACGGAGCTCATTAATCTGATCGATCAGTGTTTTGATCTCTGACACAGTCTATTAAGATAGACTATTAACATGTGATTTAATATTAATTATGTTTTTAATTTAACTGTGATGACGACAAACAGCTCCTTCAGACAATACTCACAATATTACATGTGTCATTTTATGTCCCATAAAATGTCTGCTGTCCTGTTAATGATTTATCACACTGGTAGTTTGACTGGGAACCAGTGACTCAGAGGAACTGGTTCTGTTGTTTCACGGAACGTCGTCCTGCTGCTTTTTTTAAATGTATGGAATTTATCAGCACAATACTGGTCTACTGGAACCAGTTTAATTTCAATTCAATTCAATTTCAATTTTATTTATAAAGCCCAATATCACAAATCACAATTTGCCTCACAGGGCTTTACAGCATACGACATCCCTCTGTCCTTATGACCCTCACAGCTGATCAGGAAAAACTCCCCAAAAAACCCTTTAACGGGGAAAAAACAGTAGAAACCTCAGGAAGAGCAACTGAGGAGGGATCCCTCTTCCAGGACGGACAGACGTGCAATAGATGTCGTACAGAACAGATCAGCATAATAAATTAACAGTTTAGTTTTTACTGTACTGCTCTACTAGAACCAGTCGCTACACCAGTTTACTGTACTGGTCTACTGGAACCAGTCGCTACACCAGTTTACTGTACTGGTCTACTGGAACCAGTCGCTACACCAGTTTACTGTACTGGTCTACTGGAACCAGTTTACTGTACTGGTCTACTGGAACCAGTCGCTACACCAGTTTACTGTACTGGTCTACTGGAACCAGTCGCTACACCAGTTTACTGTACTGGTCTACTGGAACCAGTTTACTGTACTGGTCTACTGGAACCAGTCGCTACACCAGTTTACTGTACTGGTCTACTGGAACCAGTCGCTACACCAGTTTACTGTACTGGTCTACTGGAACCAGTCGCTACACCAGTTTACTGTACTGGTCTACTGGAACCAGTTTACTGTACTGGTCTACTGGAACCAGTCGCTACACCAGTTTACTGTACTGGTCTACTGGAACCAGTCGCTACACCAGTTTACTGTACTGGTCTACTGGAACCAGTTTACTGTACTGGTCTACTGGAACCAGTCGCTACACCAGTTTACTGTACTGGTCTACTGGAACCAGTCGCTACACCAGTTTACTGTACTGGTCTACTGGAACCAGTTTACTGTACTGGTCTACTGGAACCAGTCGCTACACCAGTTTACTGTACTGGCCTACTGGAACCAGTTTACTGTACTGGTCTATTGGAACCAGTTTACTGTACTGGTCTACTGGAACCAGTTTACTGTACTGGTCTATTGGAACCAGTGACTGCACCAGTTTACTGTACTGGTCTACTGGAACCAGTTTACTGTACTGGTCTATTGGAACCAGTCGCTACACCAGTTTACTGTACTGGTCTACTGGAACCAGTCGCTACACCAGTTTACTGTACTGGTCTACTAGAACCAGTCGCTACACCAGTTTACTGTACTGGTCTACTGGAACCAGTCGCTACACCAGTTTACTGTACTGGTCTACTGGAACCAGTTTACTGTACTGGTCTACTGGAACCAGTCGCTACACCAGTTTACTGTACTGGTCTACTGGAACCAGTCGCTACACCAGTTTACTGTACTGGTCTACTGGAACCAGTTTACTGTACTGGTCTACTGGAACCAGTCGCTACACCAGTTTACTGTACTGGCCTACTGGAACCAGTTTACTGTACTGGTCTATTGGAACCAGTTTACTGTACTGGTCTACTGGAACCAGTTTACTGTACTGGTCTATTGGAACCAGTTTACTGTACTGGTCTACTGGAACCAGTTTACTGTACTGGTCTATTGGAACCACTTACTGCACCAGTTTACTGTACTGGTTTACTGGAACCAGTTTACTGTACTGGTCTACTGGAACCAGTCGCCACACCAGTTTACTGTACTGGTCTACTGGAACCAGTTTACTGTACTGGTCTATTGGAACCAGTTTACTGTACTGGTCTACTGGAACCAGTTTACTGTACTGGTCTATTGGAACCACTTACTGCACCAGTTTACTGTACTGGTCTTTTGGAACCAGTTACTGCACCAGTTTACTGTACTGGTCTACTGAAACCAGTTACTGCACCAGTTACTGCACCAGTTTACTGTACTGGTCTACTGGAACCAGTTACTGCACCAGTTTACTGTACTGGTCTACTGGAACCAGTTACTGCACCAGTTTACTGTACTGGTCTATTGGAACCAGTTTACTGTACTGGTCTATTGGAACCAGTTACTGCACCAGTTTACTGTACTGGTCTACTGCAACCAGTTACTGCACCAGTTTGCTGTACTGGTCTATTGGAACCAGTTACTGCACCAGTTTACTGTACTGGTCTATTGGAACCAGTTTACTGTACTGGTCTATTGGAACCAGTTACTGCACCAGTTTACTGTACTGGTCTATTGGAACCAGTTTACTGTACTGGTCTATTGGAACCAGTTACTGCACCAGTTTACTGTACTGGTCTACTGCAACCAGTTACTGCACCAGTTTGCTGTACTGGTCTATTGGAACCAGTTACTGCACCAGTTTACTGTACTGGTCTATTGGAACCAGTTTACTGTACTGGTCTATTGGAACCAGTTACTGCACCAGTTTACTGTACTGGTCTACTGCAACCAGTTACTGCACCAGTTTGCTGTACTGGTCACATGGTGTCACACGGTGTCACATCTTGTCACATGGTGTCACACGGTGTCACATGGTGTCACATGGTATCACATCTTGTCACATGGTGTCACATTTTGTCACATGGTGTCACATGTTGTCACATGGTGTCACATCTTGTCACACGGTGTCACACGGTGTCACATGGTGTCACATGGTATCACATCTTGTCACATGGTGTCACATTTTGTCACATGGTGTCACATGTTGTCACATGGTGTCACATCTTGTCACATGGTGTCACATCTTGTCACATGGTGTCACACGGTGTCACATGGTGTCACATGGTATCACATCTTGTCACATGGTGTCACATTTTGTCACATGGTGTCACATGTTGTCACATGGTGTCACATCTTGTCACATGGTGTCACATCTTGTCACATGGTGTCACATGGTGTCACATCTTGTCACATGGTGTCACATGGTGTCACATCTTGTCACATGGTGTCACACGGTGTCACATGGTGTCACATTGTGTCACATGGTGTCACATCTTGTCACACGGTGTCACATGGTGTCACACGGTGTCACATGGTGTCACATGGTATCACATCTTGTCACATGGTGTCACATGTTGTCACATGGTGTCACATGGTGTCACATGGTGTCACATCTTGTCACACGGTGTCACATGGTGTCACACGGTGTCACATGGTGTCACATGGTATCACATCTTGTCACATGGTGTCACATCTTGTCACATGGTGTCACATGGTGTCACATGGTGTGACATGGTGTCACATCTTGTCACATGGTGTCACATCGTGTCACATGGTGTCACATCTTGTCACATGGTGTCACATGGTGTCACATGGTGTGACATGGTGTCACATCTTGTCACATGGTGTCACATCGTGTCACATGGTGTCACATCTTGTCACATGGTGTCACATCTTGTCACATGGTGTCACATGGTGTCACATGGTATCACATCTTGTCACATGGTGTCACATGGTGTCACATGGGATCACATGGTGTCACATCTTGTCACATTGTGTAAGATGGTGTCACATGGTGTGACATGGTGTGACATGGTGTCACATCTTGTCACATGGTGTCACATGGTATCACATCTTGTCACATGGTGTCACATCTTGTCACACGGTGTCACATGGTATCACATCTTGTCACATGGTGTCACATCTTGTCACATGGTATCACATCTTGTCACATGGTGTCACACGGTGTCACATGGTGTCACATGGTGTCACATGGTATCACATGGTGTCACATCTTGTCACATGGTGTCACATGGTATCACATCTTGTCACATGGTGTCACATCTTGTCACACGGTGTCACATGGTATCACATCTTGTCACATGGTGTCACATCTTGTCACATGGTATCACATCTTGTCACATGGTGTCACACGGTGTCACATGGTGTCACATGGTGTGACATGGTGTCACATCTTGTCACATGGTGTCACATGGTATCACATCTTGTCACATGGTGTCACATCTTGTCACATGGTGTCACACGGTGTCACATGGTGTCACATGGTGTCACATCTTGTCACACGGTGTCACATGGTGTCACATCTTGTCACATGGTGTCACACGGTGTCACATGGTGTCACATGGTATCACATCTTGTCACATGGTGTCACACGGTGTCACATGGTGTCACATGGTATCACATCTTGTCACATGGTGTCACATTTTGTCACATGGTGTCACACGGTGTCACATGGTGTCACATGGTATCACATCTTGTCACATGGTGTCACATTTTGTCACATGGTGTCACGTGGTGTGACATGGTGTCACATCTTGTCACATGGTGTCACATCGTGTCACATGGTGTCACATGGTGTCACATGTTGTCACATGGTGTCACATGGTGTCACATCTTGTCACATGGTGTCACATGGTGTCACGTGGTGTGACATGGTGTCACATCTTGTCACATGGTGTCACATCGTGTCACATGGTGTCACATGGTGTCACATCTTGTCACATGGTGTCACATGGTGTCACATCTTGTCACATGGTGTGACATGGTGTCACATCTTGTCACATGGTATCACATGGTATCACATCTTGTCACATGGTGTCACATCTTGTCACACGGTGTCACATGGTGTGACATGGTGTCACATCTTGTCACATGGTGTCACATGGTATCACATCTTGTCACATGGTGTCACATTTTGTCACATGGTGTCACATGGTGTCACGTGGTGTGACATGGTGTCACATCTTGTCACATGGTGTCACATCGTGTCACATGGTGTCACATGTTGTCACATGTTGTCACATGGTGTCACATGGTATCACATCTTGTCACATGGTGTCACATGGTGTCACGTGGTGTGACATGGTGTCACATCTTGTCACATGGTGTCACATCGTGTCACATGGTGTCACATGGTGTCACATGGTGTCACATGTTGTCACACGGTGTCACATGGTATCACATCTTGTCACATGGTGTCACATCTTGTCACACGGTGTCACACGGTGTCACATGGTGTCACATCTTGTCACATGGTGTCACATCTTGTCACATGGTGTCACATGGTGTCACATCTTGTCACATGGTGTCACATGGTGTCATATGGTATCACATCTTGTCACATGGTATCACATCTTGTCACACGGTGTCACACGGTGTCACATGGTGTCACATCTTGTCACACGGTGTCACACGGTGTCACACGGTGTCACATGGTGTCACATCTTGTCACATGGTGTCACATCTTGTCACATGGTGTCACATGGTGTCACATCTTCTCACATGGTGTCACACGGTGTCACATGGTGTCACATCTTGTCACATGGTGTCACATCTTGTCACATGGTGTCACACGGTGTC